>JAQGAE010000771.1:0-30010 GCA_034696685.1 Julus scandinavius | reverse complement strand
AGCGTCCACACTGTAAGTTTCAAAAACATGTTTTCGAAAACTCTGCTTTTGCTTTTGCTTTTGGTGCGGTGAAGTCGCACCTTTAGATAGGTAAAATCTTGGCCCAATAAAATGCAATCAAACATCAAAAAACACTAACCATTGGTCATTAAAGCAGCGATTTGATCAGGTATGGGCAGCAAGTGTATTCCAGCATCGCTGTGCAAATTTGGTTGTATGCTGGGTAAAATAATGAAAAGCGTAAATTATGTGGGCACTTGTTACCCATGGAATATTGCAGGGAACGATACTCCGAGAGTTTGCGAAACTTACTATTTGATATCCGTGGTGTCCGGGATAAACTTTTTGAGATAGTCATCCATTGTCATGTGAAGTTCAGACACCTCATCGTCGGGTGCCTGACACTGTAACATGGAACGCTGAATTTTGGAGGCCTCTGACTAAAATCAATAAAATAAGAACCGTTAATGTTAGTGAAACGTTTCCTCTTCCTTGTTTCATTTTAAACCGGAGCACACGATTGGTTTTTTTTTTATAAAAAAGTAGATATCCAAGCACATAAATAATTCCAAAACAAAATCAAAATACCATAATAAGACAAAGACATTGCATATTTAACACTAACCTGGAAATGATTAAATTTTACATTAATCCATGCTTCCTCGGCTTTGCGTTGTTGAAGGAATTTAAAGGATTTCTCGCGGGCTTTCTTAGCGCGGTCAGTTTCTGGACGCGCGAACCGAACCGTCACCTGCTTTGCTTCATCCTCGCCAGTATCAGCCGGCTCAACTGAATTACAAACAGCAATTACACTCGTGGAACACTTTTTGAACACACAAGTACCCAACTCGTTTGTTGTGTACGCTACCTGCTTCTTTGCTGTTGGGGCCTTTTTTTGATCCACTTGGTCGTATGTGAGGAAACGATGGATGTAAATCCAAAATACCTTTCAAAGGTGTCAGATGTAGCGCTCCTGGAGATAGTTAAATTTCTATAATAATTAGCTACACATTTGGAAAAATGTAAACATCGAAATGTGAAACACATACCATCCTTGAACAGTCCAATTGCATATCTTTGAGGCATTCGTGTTGCGAGTGAAGAAGTCAGCTTGTTTTTGTCCATTAGAGGACTAAATGAATGAAAAGACGCATCACATTGGTAAGGCAAGAAAACGCACTTATCTAATGATGTATTTGTAACAGCAAAGAATGCATTTTTTCTTACCCTTGAAAATATGGTTCACCATTTTCAGATACGGCATTGATGGCAATTTCTTCACCTTTACTTTTGTTGTAATAGCTCATGTCTGTGTCAAGACTAAACTCCAGTTCCACCTAATTTTTAAAAAAACGCCATGAACACTCACAAATTTGCAAATTCCTACAGGGACTACAAAGACAGTACCATCGAAAATTAAATTCTGAGGTCATTAAGACCCCACACATGGAAATAAAGCAATGCAGGAAGCTCAAGATGTGACTGACAAAAATCTTTACCATGCTTTGCTTCGGTTTGACTCTGGTAGATACAACTGGCGTGCCATCGAACGGCGCAGTATTTTTCCGAACTTTATGCTGCAATGACAAATGAAACACTAATCAAACACTAATCGTGAATTATCTTTGTTAAAAGATAGTTTAGATAACCACAAAGGCGGCCATTAAAGCCATTCAATTCAGTTGGAATAGTTTCAAAAGAAAGAAGAAAATATTTAACATATGATTCTTAAATGAATTTCAGGCAAACCCTGCTCTGTGGCATTCAGTGTTCCCACCGAAGCGCCGGATTGACAGGGTCTTCTTGGGTTTGAGGTTTTGGAGTCAATCCTGAAGATGTTTAGGGGGAAACAAACAAGCAAAAGTGAAAGTGATTTTTTTAAGATGTCCAAGATCGTCTCGCAGGTCCATACGTGGATCCCTTGCAATGAACCGATCGTAGGGAGATGCCAATGCTCAATCGTTGGGAATTTCCCAATTAAATTAAGTCGTGTAACCCTTTTATATTTTGTACAACATAATGGAACCACATACATATTTTTAGCAAATGTGTTGGAATTTACGTTTTTCACACACAAACATGAGCTACTATTATGCTAGCATCATGATTGGAACTGCATGTTCCCAAGTTGCATTTCGTTGGTTTGAAATAGTTTCTTATTAACACTTCAAAGAGAGATCCCGCCGGTCGAACGTTGGAAGAAAAATGCGTGTCGATAGTCAGGTTATGGCTCCTAGACGGGCAGAAACCTGCCATCTACATAAGGCCTTAATCGAGTTTTTGTTTTCTTCACTGGCAGTTATAAGTAAATCAGTTAAAATATATTAAACCTGCATCCATCAGCTTGAATTATTTGAACAGTATAGGCACGTATTTTTTCACAAAACCCTTAATTTTACCTCACACAACAATATTAGAGAAATACTGGCCTTAAGTCATTGAAGATATTTTGATTAAATTTGGTTATTTTATTGTGAATAATTATGTTTTGTCGTAATTTTGTAATATTTGATTAAACCATATACCACGCGGAGACAAGACAAATTGGGCACTACATGATGTGCGAGGACGTCACGCCAGTTAACTTACTTGAAAAATGTAGAGATTTTCAGCGAGGGTCTTTGACAGATAAACTGGAAACTGAAAAACGAATTGACATGGGATTATTACTACAAAAATGAAGCCTAAAATCGTGAACACGTGCATGGAACAAAAATCAACACAGCTGACGTAAGACCTCCACAACAAGTACTAGAAGCACGAAACATTTGCAATCAAAATATACTTCAACAAACTGGAAATTATTACGCAAACTTACCTCTTCAACCACAGGATCATCTTCTTCGTCATAAGCCGCATCAGCCATTCTATCTACACGTTTTCTAGAACTTGATTTTACGGAGGCAACTTCCACGATATGCCGACAGCCACCATCTTTGTTTTACAGACGACTATAATGCCGGAAACGACATTTTCACCATGTGCGCATGACGGACAAAGATGTTTTTTTTTTCTAAATGAATAGTTATTGATAAACAGACGTTTGCACTAAATACCAAAAAATAACAGTTTAATGAAATAATATACATAATATTGAATAATGCAATATAGTAGGTGGAATTCTTTTACGAAGAATGTTTTCACTGTTCGAACAAATTTAACGCCACTTACACCGTCTGCGCATGACGGAAACAGAAGGTTTTCCCGTGTATAAAAAATGTATCGTTACGTCCGACGTTTGTATTATATAATTAAAAATAACAGTCTAAATACTATATAAATTATTAAATAATAAAAGCAATTTTTAGTACATGCAATATTAGGTGGAAGTTTTCTTACGAAGGTTTTCACTGCTACAACAAATTTAACGCCATTACACCGTCTGCGCATGACGGAAATCAATAGTTTTCCATGTATACGAAATTTACCGTTACATCTACTTCAACTCCATGCTTGTTTTGCGGCATTTGTTGAAGTTATTTGTCTGAAAAATTCAATTTTTTGATAATTAAAATGAGCTCAACAGCTATGGTCAGGCTCACTGCCCAGTTTAAGCATCATCTAAAGAGGTAACAGTATGAATTCCCATTAAATGATATGGTGGATTACTGTTCAGGAAATTAAATTGACTCCTACATTTTATTACCCATTTTGTGAGGGCCCTAACTTGAGCACAGTGATCTACTGTTAATTATAAAAATTCTATTTTAACCATGAGTATTTCCCAATTCTGTCCTCCACTAAAGTTGTAATTTGAGAAAGAGGGCTATGTATATTGAGACAGTAGAACCTGTATAAATGAATAACCTCTCTAAAAGCATAAAATGTGTCGGTCCCAACTTGGGACCCACGTATATAAATGAACCTGTCTAAAAGCATATTTTTCACCGGTCCCAAGCGCATGCTTTTAGACAGGTTCTACTGCAGTGAGATTTATTCCTTTGTGCATACAGCTTGTTATACTGTATAACAAATTCAAGTTTGTCAAACAATAAAGTTCTCTGATTTTACTTATTTGATGTAAACTTTTCACTTTAGTGGACTCCGAGCATCTACGATGTGCCGGCACCAAGTACAAAGCAGCGGCCGAGTCTTGTATAGCAGTCAGCCCCTTGCCGAGCCAAAGCCGAGTAACGAGAACAAAACTTATCCAGAAAAATTGCACACCATAGTTGGCGAAATCTCCAAGTTAACTCTGCTAGAAGTAGCAGAGTTGAACGAGTTATTAAAGGTAGATTACCCCAAACAATGCAACAAAACCGCAATACGGTTACCGAGCTAGGTGGCTTTTAATTATCGTCAGAGGAAAATAGATGTTGAAATGCTCCAAAAGTCAAAGACTTTAAATTAATTCAAGTGTTTATTTTTTTTTTTTAAGAAATCTTTAAACATACCAGACACTCCAATGATGGCAATGGGGTCCATGCCAGGATTTGGGGCGGCAGCAGCAGAGGTATGAATTGGATACAAGTTGTAGTTGGAATTGCAAACACAACCTATGAACTAACCATTTTTGCTAATAGGAGGAAGCTGAACCAGTGAGAACCCAAACTTCCTTTACGGTAAAACTGGAAAGGTATGACGAAAGTAAAAAAGTGCCCGTGATTAAAGAAATTAAAAATATCCTCGAAGGGATGAATCTCGTGCAGGTCAGTTAACGAACAAGAAAATGGAACAGTTAAGAAAGTTGAATACAGCTACGTTAACTTGATACTTGTCTCTATTTGATTTTTTTAGGCCAAAAAGTTTGTCGAAGGTGCACCTCAGGTGGTCAAAGCCGACGTTGGTAAAGAGGAGGCGGAGAAAATCAAAGCAGCTTTGGAAGCTGTTGGAGCAACGTGCGAAATCATTTAAACGGTTCAACTTTACATTTAACCTGTATGCAATGCTGCATTTGATTCTTTCTATAAATTGTAGATAGACAATCTGTTTTTTTATGTGGATAGACGTGAGCGATTGTGGAATATCTATCACAATTTCACTGTAATTCCAATAAAACTATATTCCCGAAGGAAGATTTACAGTAGCTGTTTTGTATTTGCGTGTTAATTTTGTACAAGAACTTGTACTAGTTACTTGGTATTGACATTCAAAATTGCCCTGCTAAACAGAGTTTTAAAAAAAGTTGAAAAGAAGATATGTGAAATTTCTCCATAACCTAGAATAAAATCCCTGTTTATTAACACAAATTAGTTCTTTGGTTGCCTGAAATTAGTCGCCAAGTTTCGTGTGAGGGCAGCCCAAACGTTCTCAATAGTAAACTTATCAAAAAAGAAAATTCTAGTTTTTTTAATAAAAATCTTACAAGAATCCTTGAAATCCCCATTTGAATACCACTGATCTAAGCTGCCTTTGCAGGCCAGTTGCCGAATAGTTGATTATTTGGGTTTTGTTTAAGGGCTCAAAGGCTACTTTGGTCCTAGAGAGCCCAGACATTGGTTGGCGAGATCATATTGGAATGATGTTGATGACCATAAGGGACATGCAGGGATAAATTTATGCCATATGGGAATCTGTAATTATCCCATATACGGATTGCGACAAGCGGATATGACAAGCCAACCTATTCGGCATAGTGTGAACAAAGTTTTGAGCAAAGATTTGTTACATTTGATGAATAAAATTTACAAAGCGACCTTTGCACACTTGACAATTTCTAAAAGAAACCAAGTTAGGTGGGGTAGTGGTTACGCTATCTGCCTTTCAATCGGGAGATTTGGGTTTAATTCCCAGGTCGGCTACCTTGACTGTGGCTTTCGCGGTTTTCCACAGTTATTTTTGGGCAAACGTCGGTATATATAGTTTCTGTAGAATTAAGCCGCAACCATGCTCCTTCCTCTCTTCCAATCTATTACAAATTACCAAAAACCCTAATCCCATTTGCTAGGTGCCAGGCCGTATATACGGGGAAGCGGGGATCTTGGGGATAATCCCTCCCCCGAAATCCAAGAAATTTTACAAATTTCAAACCGAATCAGCAAAATATAAAAGGGGAATTTCACTTTTGCATTTAAAGTGTGATTTTCTGCTCAAGAAATGGAATTTTATATGCATCAAAAGTGTGACTTTTCTAAGGTAAAAACCCAAATTTTCTAAGGTAAAAACGCAATTTATCTAAAGTAAATTTCGCAAATTTCTGCATTAACGGTGCATCTTTTCTTAAGTAAAAATGCAATTTCTTATTTCACCTGGGTCAATAATGGCCCATAAATATATAGAGAAAATAGTCCACCCCAAGATTCTGGACCCTATTTCCCCATCCCCTTCCCCAAATATGATGACATATACGGCCTTGTTAGGTGGGCTGAGTCCCACATTTAAAGAAATAATGATAGATTTTTAAAAAATAATTTAAAAAAAAGTTAGTTTGGACCCGGGGATCGAACACAGGATCATCGGATGCCAGAACTACAGTAGCAGACGATGCATCCCCCGCCATGTTTACCGCACGAATTCCCTTTAAAAATTGAGCCCGATTCCAGCGACCTGCCAGTGCAAGTAAGCAACTAAAATAACTCCCAGCAAATGAGTGGATCATGGCGGATTACAGCTGTTCATATAACGGGAGATGGAAGGTAAATTTCCTGGCATTTAATAGACTTCTGAGCATTTCAAAAAGCAGTGGTATCGTTTCTGATACAGAAGGGCTAAAAATCCTAGCTTTCCAAGCAAGCTTGAAAAATCCCTGATAGCCAGCTTCTTGTCATGGCTGCAGAGCAACCATTACACGATTCGAATTAAAATCCCATTAAATAGGATTTGGAGCTTTGAAATTTTCTAGTGAAATCCACGGGATAGGAAGTGTTCATAACCTGATATTTTTTGTGTGCGAATATTTGTATTTCAGAGCAAATGCTCAAAATGTTCATCCATGACTGATGATCTGCAATTAGGAATTGAATTTTATGGCAGATATTAAATACGGGAGGCTCCGGGAGGTTCCCGAGAGTCACGTGAAATAAAGGCCCTGTTCCTTGTTTTTTTCTTCTTTTCTTGTTTTTAATATTTGGCATCTTGCATGCAATTTTATGCAATTCTTATCTATTTTTAGGCTTAGTCAGTGAGATGACTCACTCAGCTGTCGCTGCATGTTGAAATTTAAATGACAAGTGCATTTTTTGAAAATAGTGTATTGACCCTCTAGTCATGCTGTGCGAGTAATTAAAAAACCTCACATGGGTCTTCAATACTATATAATGACATAATTATATATTAATAGCGATGTACAAAAATGAGCATAATTATAATGCACTTGAAAACTAAAGATGGATTGAAAAGCATTTGCTTCAAAAATTCAATTTAACAGATTTTGTTCGATGGGTAAAGGGAAACTCGATTTCTGCTTTCAGCAATTCAATGGTTTTTCTACAAAATGTTTCTACAAATTTTAGCTCTTGCGGCTATAAGATTGGGTGTGGCTATTTTACGAGCCGCACAACCATATGCCACATTCATGTTGCGGTGTGCATGACTGCATTTGTCTGGAAAACCACAAACTGGAAAACCTTGAAAACCGAACAGAATAGCCATCCCAGGTTTTAACTCCAGGTCTCACGATTGCCAGGTGGATAGTACCGAGCTAGGTGGACTTCTGCTTGCAATCGGGAGACAAAGGTTCGATTCCCGGTGGGTGGTTTTCACATTTTTCCACTGTTGTTTCCAGAAAAATGCAGGGGTAGTTCCTCTAAAAATTGGCTGTGACAGTGTTTCTCCCTTTCCTTACTATTCTACATTCTCTCTCCTGTCACTTGTTTGTATGCTAGATATGGGCACTCTCTGGCCTTGGATGCCTTTGGGTCCTTAAACCCCAACCAACAACAACAACAACCAGATGGATAGCGTTACCACTAGGGGCCCAGCTCGGTCATGTCGCTTATAAGTCAAACCGCAAATCGTTCTCTGAAATGATTACGGATTATGTCTGGGGATATGCATGCTTAGAAATACTGACAATACGTTCGTATGTTTTCATTGCTGCAACATGGAAAATCGAAATTTTATCGTTTGAATTTTCTAATCGAGAAAAATAAGCTACAGTTTCAATCAGAGACTAGAACACTAATATTTTTTTCCGAGACAACTTGAAATTTATGCTATGTGACAGTGTCCTTTTCCTTTTTGAAGAATTATATAGTACAATACAAAATTGTTATCAAATATTGATATCCATCACACAAGCATCCCCATGACAACTTTAAAAAACTGCTTGTTTCATTGCTTATATATCAGAAGTTCCCAAACATTTTGATCACACGATTGATGCTCATACATTTAAAAATCATCGAGAAAAATTTTGAAAATTATTAATTCATATATAACTAATAAGAATAATAAACTCTAATAATATTTTCATGAAAATAGTTAAGGTCTTGGAAACCAGTTAAGAGTTTTGATGAATCCAATTGATTCTCGAAACCCTCTAGTTTATATATAAAGCCACAAAAGAGAATTTGAAAGATGTGGATGTTATCAAGCATCAAAGCTATTAAGCATTCCATAACATTTTCCACCTGCTAGTGCTTGTAAGAGAAAAGCAAGATTTCTATAGATACTGGCATTGTGCTGATAAGAATGAGCCAGGTAGGTTTTGAAAATTATATTCCCGGGAAGCATAATATTGAAATATTTGGCGTGCAAATAAACAATAAAGTAGTCCATAGAAATAAAACAGTACGATTCATGCTTTGTTTTCTCCGTTTCTATGGTGAAAGGATTGTTATTGTGCAAGACATTATCTAACGAACCTAACAAAGCATCTCAGTTTGAATAATTATATATTTATCGGCACACGTTGTACAAGTAAAGCATTATTTTTTGTATTTTTTTCCCTCAAAAGATTGTGGAGTTTATATCCATGGATGAATCTGTCGAAGCAATGGAAATTGAAGGGTATGTCTCCAGATTCTTAATTCTAACGTTTAGCGCTCAGAATTTCAACAAAACAATGTGCAATCACTTTGTATTTTGATCTTAAAGAACTGAATTCAGTTTGGATGACAGCGGCGATGTACAATGGAAAGTTTCCGAGGGCGGCGAGCAATTGCCTTTCTTCTGCAGTGAAACCTTTGAGGTTAGTCAGAATATGAGTGAAATAAAATCAAGAATTTTCTAGACATTGTTTTCTGATGTCCATTCTTACATCGTCTTGGATGTAGATTTTTCACAGCAGTCAACCCACGCTAAAACTGTTTGGCTCCGATGATGTCAACATGATTGAATTTAAGGTAGCCGAGGATTTGCGATTTTATAATTGTTGCGAAACGAGAGCAGCTTATCCATGGATTTCTGTATTTCTAACAGATGGAATTATCAGGGGACTTGCTGTTGCTTACTTACGATAACTTCTTTATGTTACAATGCCAAAGGGTAAGCGATTGAGTAAGATTTAGAAGGTTTTTGTTTTTATGATTCTCGAATTCTAATCATTCGCTCGTATTAAGGTGCCACAAAACGAGCCCGAAAACAATGTTCATTTCTCATTTCTAAATGCATTGGAAGAGGGATATTTCAGCGACTTAACACTAGTTGCAGATACCGGCAAAGAAGTAAGTTTGTTTTCACTTTACCACGAGTAAATTTTACTTCAGTTATCTGATGTTTCTAAACACTGGACTTTTTTAACAATAGTTTAAGGTGCACAAGACGATATTATATCTAAACGTTCCTCAAATCGATTGGAATCAAACTCCGCTGCCGCTCACTAATTTACCCGAAGATGTACTCACTGCCGCCCTTCACTACCTGTATGCCACGTGTTTGCCCGCAACAATCACTGAGGACACGGCAAAACGCTGCATCCACGCCTTGGACAAACTACCAGGATTTTCACACTTCTGTGATCTGTGTGAAATGTTTTTAAAAATCACTGCTCTCAAGCAACGTAATTTTGCTTTTATAACTATGTTAGTTTGTCAGTTACTTAGCCTCAGAAATGGGACCATTCCTCATTAATTAAATAACAGAAATTTCTCAAATGTGCAATCAAAGCCGCTCTAGGCATTAGTGAAAGTAAGGTTCCAAACTTACTTGCCAATTTCCGTTCCAGAGATAATTACGCTTGTGACCGATATGCACACCTGTGCCAGCCGCATTGTCGACTACTTCAGTGGCAAGCCCGTCGATTGCGGCAACAACAGCCCTAGTCATGGCACCGGAGCAGGCAGTGGAAGCGGCGGAGCTGGGGACAATCTTGCAACCAATCCAGCGAGGCTGTGCTACGTCTTGAAGCAGTCGCTACGGGAGTGTGCAGTTGGTACTAGATGTTCCGATTCAGTTTCATGCTGTCGTTGTTTAGATGCGCGTCTTAAAGTGGCTTTTTGGTTACTGTAGCTGGAGCCAAGCTTATGATTCTCTGTGATCTATTTGCAAGAAGGAAAAATGAGTTGTCTAGAAGCGAGAGACACGAAATTATCAAGTATGCAAAATCACGGTAAGGCCCGTTTGCATTGTTATGTTTTCTTAAGAGTGATAATTGTCACGTCAACTTTGAAACTAAACCCACGCCATTTTCAGGTTGCCAATTTTCATGCAACAACTTCACAAATTTTTAGAAGTTGCTAGGCAAACGTTCGGCGATATGCCGTTAGCCCAACGGCACGCTATTGCCCTGTATTTGGTGCCACAGGTAAGTTACGGAATTAGCCGCCCAATAATCAATGTTGCGCATGCATCGACATTTTCTAAAGTTTACGAAAATGTCAGATCGAGGCGGCGTTCGAGACCATGTCGCAGTTGTGTGTCGAGACCAAGGCGGCGCTGGAGCTGATCATCAGTTCGAGCAATTCCGGTAGCAAACCGCCCAGTTCAGAAAGTGGGAAAAAGCCGGTGAAAGAAATGCTGGGAAAATCTGTCAGACAAGTAAGCATTTGCTTGAGAATTTCCATGAAGACAATTCTGTAAGGGTTAAATCAAACTGACATTTATTTTCCAAATTAGATTTTACACATGCGCGAGCTTATGAAGCTACGCACCTTTCATGACAAGATCACCCTCACATTTATGAACATGATGCAGAAAAAGTATGTAAATTGCCAACGGCAATGAAATTATACTTTATTTTACGGACTATAAGAAGCACCTTAATTTTTAAGCAATTTAAAAAAAAAAAAAAGTAGTATAAGGCGCACCTGAATTTTGGAGGCAATTTTTTGAAGAAAAAAGTGTGTCTTATAGTCCGCAAAATACGTTATAATACATGAACACATATTTGCATAAATAGAAAATGTGTAATTTTTGTATATCGAGATATCGAGTAAACAGACTGGTTTTCTTTTTTCGTACAGAACAAATTTTATAAACATGACATCTACAAACAAAAAACGTGTCGTTGCAACAAATTTAGAACAAGTTATTGATGAGGTAATAATGAGTCTTTAAGATAGCGACTTGCATGCTTAATCATCGACAATTGAAAACATTAACAGTTGCTTTTTGGTGACGACAGATCCCCATTTTCCTGATTCGACTGGAAGGATTAATGGCCACGCTAGACGATACATTAACATGGAGGGGATGGAAGTATACTTTTAAGTTGTCCACGTCTAAAGTCGTAAGTGGAAACTTTTGTAGCTACGGCGCAAACAATGTTTTAGTGGCACTTCCCACATGTCGATTTTCCTCAGGCTTGGATGCTGCAGATGTTAGTTGGTCACCGGCCTACGTTGAAATCCATGATAAATCAAGTCACAGATATGGTTCACCGCGATCAGTTTACGCAAAGCATGATTCTGTTAGGATTACTCGATTTGCCGCCAGACCAAGACAGCCCTCCGAGCTCTAGTACGCCAACCACGCCGCCTAAGACTATCTCACCGACATCTCAAACGCCAAACAAGGCAAGTCATTTTTCTAGCCGAAGTAGGATTTATTGAAAACTGCGCTTATCTAACAACGAATTTTTCTCGTAGTTGAATTCACTCGAGTCTCTGAGCATCCCGCCACTGGCGAGTGAAAGCATCCTTGCCAAAAATGCCGTCCAGTTGCTCAAATCCGAGCAGCGAGCAGACATGGTATTTGAGATAGTCTGTGTCGAAGGTGAGCAACTTTCTCATTTTTTAAAAAAAATTCCCAACAGCTTGAAGGAATTGGTGCTTTGGAATTTTCAGATGTTTCCGATACTGTAATAGACCACACTCACGGTGAACCAGTTGGACACACAACTCAAGAACAGGAAGTGGAAGTTCACCATATACGAGCTCATTGCATTATAATCGCTTCCCGCTGCGACTGGTTCAGACGAGCTTTGCTGAGTGGCATGAGGGAATCTATAGACAAGTGTGTACCTGTACTTACCTGATGATTTTTACCCCTCCAAAAGACGAATATGGTGCTAAGTATCGTTACTTTCAGGAAAATCATCGTGCACGATACGAATCCAGCTTTATTTAAAGTGTTTTTGGAATATCTATATGGTGGGACCCTAGATACTTCCAGCCTTTCGATGGACCAGCTCGCAGACTTAATGCTCCTAAGCGACCGATACGAGGCAAGCTGCAATGATCTTTCTGAAATCTTGATCAAAGCAAACTGTCCAATATCAATCTAGAAATCTTGATGGATTTTGTTGAATTAATGCCACGGCTGATTATTATGTGTCTTAACTTGTAGGTCGATTCCTTAAAACAGTTGTGTGAATCAACATTGAAAAGCGGTATATGCCACGATTCCGCATTGTTCCTTCTTAGCATGGCTGACCAGTTCAATGCAAAAACACTTAAGGTGCGTTTTAATGCAAGTGATGTAGCCAAACTAAACTATCGGTCGAAACTGTGCTTGACGTAAAAATTGATCCTTTCAAACAGGGTGCGGCACTCGAGTTTATCACCGATAATCCGGATGTAATAGAAAGCGAGATTTTCTACGAATTACCAGACGAACTGCGAACGGAAGTTGAGTGCACGCTCACCTGGACACGTTCCAAAAGGCAAGATGCCTGCAGCAGGAAAGCACAAAAGACCGAAGGCGTTCGACATCACAGCTGCTGCACTTTTAGAAATTCAAAGGAAGTTGAAGACATGCTCTCCAGCATGCATCTATCGAGGTCTAGTAGGGAGGTAAGCATCTTGCAGCAAGTGAAAAACACTGGACATTTCTGGATTCGATTCCAGATTGGGTTGGCTATCCTGACCAGTGGTGGCTCGTAGAAAAAATAAGTGGGGGTGCTGCGGAGTAATGCTGTGAAGCACGCCAGTTGTGACTGCGGGAGCGACAGTCCTCTCTCTCCCTCGCAGCCTGGCGTGCAGCTTCCTATGTGTGCATGCGCCCAACAGTTAAACACCGTCCCACTGGAGCTTTGAAACGCACAGTTGCATACAATTTTTTTTAAAATCTTTTTTCATTAACTGGGAGATGGCTAAAGAGTTAATTAAATAAATTAAAGAATAGATTAAGAATAAATTAAATTAGAAAGAATTAAAGAAAAAAAAGACTCATTATATTAAATGTTATCGATGATATCCAGTGATTGGGGGTGCTGCAGTTCCACGGTGCCTATTGACGAGTCGCCACTGATCCTGACTGTGGTATTCCACAATTGTTTCCATAAATTCCAGACAAAGGCCAGGATAGTTCCTCTAAAAATCGGCTGCGATCATGTTCCGATCATTCTTCTTATTTTATTGTTAACATAGTAAACTAATGCTTGTATTTTTCTAGATGGATCCTTCTGATACGTCATCGTTAGAAGATGCCCCGCTAACTCAAGATTCGGCTCAACTGGAAGCTTGTGTGGCCCAGTTGCGTGATATTGTTGGAGAAACCGTACCTCACGACGAACTAGTGCGCGTGTCACTAGCTGCCGATTATAACGTCAACCGTGCTATTAACTTTTTCTTTGCTTAATTTTATAGCATAATTCCTCTGGTTGTCAGTGTGACGATTTTGATACTTTCGTTGGCCCAGGAAGAATGTAATCATATTTTGTTATTTTGCATTTTAAGTTAAGTGCAAGTCTTTTAAGAAAGTCACAAAAATTGCTTTTGTACTTATTGGAAAAATGTTCAAAATTGCCTAGTTGAACATTGTGAAGTGGGCTTTACAGATTTTTGTGTCTCACCAGCATCATCAGTCAATGGCACTTGCTTGTACATCTTTTTGTTGATAATAGATCTATCTCTTCTTTACTCAAATTGCCCGAAGGCCAATTGTTTGTATTTTTAACGCCATAGCTATTGCATTAATTATACGTGTATAGTCAGACATCGTGAAGGCACCTTTTAATTCCCAGAGAAAATCTGCATCAAACGCAAGCACTAAACAAGTGTGGCTCTTTTGCGCCAATGTTTGTATCACACGGGATAAATGAACAGCCCATAATATGTGTGTTGATGTTTATTCCACTGATAGGCCTAGTGTAAATCAAATTGTGACGAAAATGTAAGAATGTAGGACAAACAAGCTGTAAGTGTATATTGAGGTACTATACTTTGTAAATTAAGACTGTTCTTATTAAAAGTGGAGTATGGCCTAGCTAAGTCGATCATAGTCTTGATTCAGCGATTTACGTTTTACAATTACTTTAGTTTTTACAGAGATAGTCTAAGGTAACAGAGAGCTGGGTGGATTAGTGTATCTTAAATAAATTATAAAAATAAAAGGAAGAACTGTAAAATGTACCAAAAACCTCAGTTCCCTATGTATGATTCATTAAGTTGGCCTGGTCTTGGCGGATTCGGGTTGAAATTTGTAAAATTTATTGAATTTCGGGAGGATCTGGCCCATGATCCCCCCCTCCCATATACGGCCTTGAGACGGGGAGGGGGAAAACCATTATGGAGGTCTGCTAATGATGGTATTTTTCAGTTTTTGGATTTTCTGTAGAATTGAATTTCAAACGTCAGCGAAAGGGGAAATCGACACTGGAAGAAACGTGCTCCCAGTACCAAAACGTACTTAAATTTTTAAAACCTCGGGGAAAGTCAAGTATTAACACGAATTTTATGCTGAAATTGCCCTTCGAAGTCAGGAAATTTCCGTTAATCAGAAAAATCTGAAAAAAATGTCGTGGAATTGGCAAGGAGACAGGTGCTTGGAAATGTATAAGATGGGCCTTAGTAAGTTCTAACAAATTTTGTGGACACCCTAATTTTCAACAAATAAGGACGTCCATGAGGACAAGGGGTATAGGGGCGGGGTCTGGGCTAAAATGGACACAATGTGGACAGGGGGTCGGGTTCAATGCCGTATATATGGCGGGATCTTGGGGGTAGATCCCCCCAAATCCAAGAAATTTTAAAAATTTCAACCCGAATCGACAGCAAAATACAAAAGGGGAATTGCACTTTTGCGTTAAAAGTGCGATTGTTTAATGGTAAAAACGATATTTTTGTACCGCAAAAACGCAATTTTTCTAAGATAAAAACGAGTACCATATCCCCCAAAAATAATCCCCCAAGGGAAGGGTCAATTTTTGAGGAATTTCGGGGACGTTCTAATTGAATGGCCCCCTATGCAAAAATGATTGCAGATTCCTGGTATATTACCCTACAAAACTGAATATGGCTTCCTAATACCTTGTAAATACGGATTCAAAACGTAAAACACACCATTGTTCGCGATGACATCGTCAACTTGGATATGGTGAGATTTAGTTTCAATACCACTTTCAAATTTACGCGCCATAAAGCAGTGTATTGTATACAAGCGCTTCAAACCATGGTGTGAGCAGCCCTGTCGTCATTTTAACGAACTTACCTCGTTGGACTCCACACGTTTTTTCCTCCTTGTTTGACGCATCATGTCAATCCCAAATAACCAGCGTCCGCGAGGATTTCGCATTAAGATAGACCTAAACGAGTTGGTTCCCGGAGAACAAAATCGCTGTTGGTTCTTCGTGGATCCAAACGTTTGCAAAACCATCGCCGATCTTCAGCGCGTGATAATCACCCGTTTTCACTTGCAATGTTCCATAAACGAATTCGAACTTCGACTCCAAGATTTCGTGATTCCCTGCAACGAGTCAGTGGACGTTTTGCAGACTGACGATCTGTTGGTTCTAAGGTAAACACTGACGAGCTCGACATTAAAACGAATAACTATCTTAGTGACATAATTTCAGGTTTTGGAGAGAATTATTTGAACAATGTCATCTGCTGCCGCGAACTGTACCGACGTTGCGTCATCTGACGTCACGCGGGGCTCTCATCCAATCAAAATTAGCATGTGGGGACATTCCGAAATTACGTGTCTTAAATTTTGGCGCCAATTACACGTCCAGACGTGTGTAAAGCTTTTGACTATGATCCCACTTCGAAATTTTGGGGAATATGGTTTACAAAACTTTACATGAATAAGAACAGTACTGTTTTTTTAAAGAATTAATCAAAGTATACACCTATACCCGGCTATATGACCGCTCTTTATACGGCCTTTTTTAATTATGGCACTTTTTCGATTTAAGGCCCAAAATGTTTTGTTATACGGCCAAAAAATAAAGCTGTAATTAAAGAAAGTGGCCAGAAAATGTGATAAGTTACCTCAATTTGCGCAAAAAGGTCAGATTTGGCTAACAATAAAACAACTTATGGGTTTCACTTCGTTTAAGAAGGGAAAAAAAAGGAAAATCACAATGCAGAAAGAATTGATTCGCTATATGGTCAAATTTTCCGCAACGTATCTAGGCCGTAAAGCGAGGTATGGGTGTACTCGTTTACGTTTACTTTTATGCAGTATTGCTTTTATGGCAAATCATACTCTAAATGGGCCGATGCTGGTGGTCAAATGGGTTACGTGTTTGCCTCTCGGTCCTAAGGTGTGGGGTTTGCTCCCCGGTCGAGGTCGGCGGGAATTTTTACGAATGGGAGAAATTCCTTAAGTGACGGCTTTTTTTGGAATGAGTTTAAACCGAGGTCCGGTGGTGATTGTTGTATGTTAAAAACCTCTCGAGAGTGGGTGGAAGCCCCCCTCATAGGCAAAATTACCAGGTAGGTGATGAAGACTCAGCCCCTGGCGTTGATGTTTTGCCTTAGTTGCAGAAATAGGCCAGCGTTAAAAATCAACAAACAAACAAACATACCCTAAATGGTAATTTCTGTAAAGATACAAAACTGAATGTTGTATTTCTTCTAATGTTGCTAAACTTTTGGCGCCACTTACATGTCCAGACTAAGATATGCTTGTATGCAATTTAGTGATTAGCGTGATCAGTTTTTATTTTTAAAGTTTGCAAGTTTTGCAACCCATGAGCTGATGAACCTTTACATAATTTTCTTTTATCTCACATGTAGGAGGATATTTCCCCTGCCATATCATCAGCAGACGTTAAACTGCGCCGAAGAACATGAGGCAACATCCTATTCACAGCCGAGCCTTCGAGTTCCTCTTGTACCATGCAGTTGTCCTGAACACGATACAGGGAATCTACCTCTGGGATCCACAGGTAGCAAAACCATTGAAGATGATGCAGATCAGATGCCATCCACCCACACGGCACCTTGCAGTACCCCGATAAAGAAGAAGAAGAAGAAGAAAAAGTCTAAGGAGCTTCCAGATGCCGTAGCAATTCCTGAAGTAACGAAAAAACCTAAAAAACATCGTCGAGAATATGTTCGTAGTTCTGATGAAGAGGTAGCAGCTAAAAAGAATGCCAATAGTTTGGCGGAAAGCCCCAAGTCAAATTCCAAAAAATCAAAGAAGTCGAAGAAATCAAAAGAACCATTGGACACATCTAACTCTAGTTTGATCCAGGAGGGAACACAACAAAATTCAAAGAGTTTGGTTAAATGCCAGAACTCAGATTCCAAGAAGCCAAAGAAATCGAAAGAAGCATCGAACACACCTGACTCTATTTTGATCCAGGAGGGAACACAAAAAAATTCAAAGAGTTTGGTGAAAAGCCCGAACACAGATTCCAAGAAGTCAAAGAAATCCGAAGACCCATCGGGCACTTGCGACTCTAGCTTGATCCGAGAGTCGAGAAAGAAAAAGGAACGCCGTGGCAGTGATGATTCTGGCATTGCAAAGATGAGCACTACCTCCAAAAATGGCCTGGAGCAGAGCCCTAAGAGAACAGATGAAGGAGGAGTGGGCGATGAAATCACGTTTCAAGAACTGCCGAAGAAAAAACGAAGAAGAAATCGTAAATCTAAATCTAAAAGCGATAGTATAACACCCTCGGGCTTCAGCACTTGCGATGTCGAGGATGTAGATAGCACAATCAAAGATAAAACGCCCCGAGTTAGTAAACCTAAACCTGCTTTTGACTTTGGGTCCAGAGTTCCGGCAAATCACTTTAGATTTGATATAGAAGATTGGCAGAGCAGCAGTAGTGATTCTAGCGGATATCTCATCGAGCAAACACCTTTACCTCGCAAAAGTCCACGGGCTGAATCCGGCGCAATATCTGAAGAACCTCAGTTGGCAAATTCGGATGCAACTCAAGAAAATAATGTAAAACGAAAATCTCCTAGTCGAGCACTGGCTGCTAACATCCCAAATCTGAATAAGGCGAGTTTATTTATTTATTTATTTCAAACTCACATGAGCATTCGGGACACATTCCCTCACCGAACAAATACAACACAGAAAAAAAGGGGGTAAAACAACACTGTAACGCAGTGGAAAAAAAACACTGTTAAGGCGAGCGGGAGGGATTTATATCAGTCAATTCAAGGCGTCTCACTTATATATTTCTTTAGTAGGGATTTCCAAAGTTGAATTAATTACTAATTATTGTACTATCTTTACTGTTCCAAACTAAATATGAAAAATCCACATAACTGAACAACGAGTAACAACGAAAGAACACGAGTAAGTGTCAAAGCTTCAAGAATTCAGCTATCAAGCAAACAGCGAAAGCCTTAGCTATTACATGTATTCATAAATAAAAAAATGTTGACATAAGTCGATCCGTAAATAATCCTATTTCATATTTTCCTGTTAAATTTTTGATATTTAATTTGATAAGTATAAATGCATATTAAAAAACTCAATTTTTCTACCCCAAAATACAATGGCAAATTCAATTTTGCTCATGCTGAAAATGCCACCAAATCCCAAAATACAACAATAAATTCAATTTCAGTTATGCCGAAATTGGATTTATTGTTGTGCTTAGGGGACAGAAAAAAAAGTCATGCCTGACATTTCCAATATATGCTGCTTTCACGAGTTCTAAGCTGAGCTCACTAATACGAAAAAAGCCCCGAGAAAGCTACAACAATCATTCCTATTTCGTTTCGGTGCAATTCTCACACATTTTATGCCTCAATTCAATTTATTTTTGTAGAATCCCGATGTGGCAGTCGAGGAAAATGAAGTTCGTGCCATCGATTACAGTCAGTATCCCGCATTGGTTGGGCACCCACGTGTGAAAGATGTTGTTGCTTATAAAGTAGGTTATATGCGTGACATTTGAAGGCCTGCTTTAGCATTCTTGACATGTGGAATGCCGAGCAAATTTTCATCTCCGAATTATTTAGGTGTTGGAGCTATCCGCGGAATACATGCCCAAAGTATCGGATTATTTCGTAAGACCCTGCTTAAGACTCTTCGTATGTGACAAGACTTAAATGTGTCGGCAAGATCTTATTGGAGTTATTTTACATTCTTTCTAAAAAATTTCAGGTCGGAGAGGTCATCAGCAGTGATCCTAGTACCAAGGAGGTCACCATTCAGTTCCTGACTCCAATTATAACAAAAGGTATTACCTCGAAATGACGACATAAGAGAAATTGTTAGATGGAATACTAATTTCTGCAAAATTTTCATGACTAGCCCGAAGAGGGAAGTTTGAACTATTAGAAGAAGAAGATTTCGATGAAGAGGTCGAACCTGAAGATGAAATCGAGACCGAAGTAAGAACTAAAGCTTCTTGTCGTTAGCGAAATTGTGATCATTTAGTTAAATAATTAAATATTTTCCATTTTTCTATAGGCTACCATAGAATGGCAATTTGTAATTGATGCTAAATTACTACCCAACGGAGGATAAGCGAATTAAAAATGCAAGCGAGAAAATGGTGCTACGTACCATATTCGGAAGAACATTATTGACTATCTTTCTTTGCCGTCGATGATTTCCTAGACGAAAGTAAAGTTCAAGATTAAATTTGTCTGTGTAATTTTTTTTACTATTAAATAGCTTTTTTCAAAAGTAGCCAACATTCTGCTGTTATATTTTAAGTTTGCAATTAAAACTTCTTCAGTATATTTATGAAATTTCAATAGCTAAAGAATTTAATCAAAGATTGTTGTTATTGCAAAGAAATTATATAAGTGCCCTAAGTTAGGTGTAGATCTTTAAATTAAATCCAGATTCTGTGTACTGTCACACTTCCTAACGGATCCTATATCTCGAAATCTACTCCGTAAATTTGCCCATTTCAGGCAGATATTATTTTTAGATATCTGAATTTTTAAAACAACCAAGTAGGGAGAGGGCTTTCACGGGACTTAAATGTGGAATTTCTGATTTTAAAAAAATGTCAGCTTGGAGCATAAGTACTTTTTTTTTTAAATACATTTTACATTGTGAAATTGTATTTCTTAGTTGAAACTTGTAAGAAACAATTTCTGCGCATTGTCGAATTTAAAAACAACCAGATCAAATTTGTGAAATTTTAGCATTGAGGACGTAGGGTTTAAACGATTGGAACGGATGCCTTGGGCATTTGAATTATGTACGAGGGGCGGTGAAAATGTGTTGCATATTCGTTTATTATTCGAAAACCAGATGTCGTGCAGATAAATTGAAATAGCCATTTTAATGAGCAGGAAATTTGGTGGTTTTCAGTGCAGGACCCGAGTTTGTTGCCACATTTATCCCAACGTTTGATGAGATTGTTTATACCCCTCTCGTAAAATGCGTTATGTTGGATATTGCCGAACCACAAGTTTCACATCATCGTCTGTTTGGAATTTTTGACCACTCAAGAGTTCCTTTAGTGGGCCTGACCTTTCACAAAGCTTTTTGTCGTTAGCAGAATTGTGATCATTTAGTTAAATTTGCGTGAAACTTTCAGTTCGGCAATATCTGCATAGCCAACATATGCATTTTACGAGAGGGGTATAAACAATCTCATCAAATGTTGGGATAAATATGTCAACAAACTCGGGTCCTACATTGAAAAATAGAAAATTTCCGCTCATTAAAATGGCTATTTTAGTTTTATTTGTACGACATCTGGTTTTCGAATAATAAACCAAATATGCAATACTTTTTGACCGCCCCTTGTAAAGAAAACAACATAAATTTAAGCGTGAATCTCTATGAATCAAAAAAAAATAATAGTAGATAATTTAACTGAAGTCATTAGGATGAATATCAAGTTATCAATCTAGTTGTAACAAATTTATCTAAATAGGTGCATCACGATCTGTTTACAACTAAATTGAAATTAATTGTGTGACTACAGTTGTTATTTCAAGTGGATTACTTTACTGAAATCTTTCAAAATACAATTATAGTGTCACATGCTAGAATTTGACAGTAAATGTTTTCAATTAATCTAATTTTTTTTTTTTTTTTTTGGAATATGTTGTTCAAGAATTTCACCACCATGTATTTATATTCCCAAATGTGGAAAAGTGAAAGAGTAATTACTAACAACCATCATTTTCTCAGTGAACTTTGTCTAGGCAAATACGAAACTATTAAAGAAATTTATTACAGCCTTAATTGCGTGTAATAGATCACAGAGGGCAAGGGGTTCATTCGAGAAGGAAACACGTGAGATCAAAATCAGTACAGATTCATGATGGGAAAACAAACTCCAAACGAGTAAAAACAGTTTTTTTGGGTAATAAATAAGTCGATGCTTGGCAATCATTCAGATAACTTCCACTTTGAGCAAAACTTAAGACACGATTTTTCATCACTTTTACAAAGAGGAGAGATAGAAAAAAAAAATTAAAACTGTTTATACAACGGATTTCACGGATTGACTGATCACATTTACAGACATTCATACACGAACATTTCTGCCTCAAATTTGTTTATGTTGCACAAGGCTATTAATGAAAAATTCCAATTAATATTCGCATTTTGCAGATGCTAACGAACAGGAAACTCCTGCATTTCGTTAATGGGATGACAGAAACAATTAATTCCTTGTTAATCGAGAGTTTCGTGATTGGTCTTTGACATTGAACAGCTTGTGAGAATCTACAGGGAATCTACCAATGAACAGGGGTGGTAGTCTAAATGTGATTAAATATATCACGAGTAAAATCAACATACAAAATTTGACCAAATATTCATCCAAAATCTGCATTTTCAGTAGCTATAAGCCATCAAATTCCAAACATAAGTAATGATTGCTACAAAAAAGAATGTAACTACACTGAGTCATAAAAAAGTAGAACCCAGTAACAAAAATCACAACTCCTTGAAAAATGATTCGATTTTAATCAAATTTGGCACTTGCATAGAACAATAGTGTAGGAATAAAAAACGTGTTCCGGACATGTGACAAATCTAGGATTTTTTTATTTTTCAACAAGATCGCTCACCGTGCTCGAGAAACGGTTGAGCTGCTGAACTTGAAGTGCCACAGTTCATAGAACCCAACCCACTGACCACCAAATAGTCCAGACTACAAAATTTGGGGAGTTCTCCAGGAAAAGGTTTACAAATCGAAAGTTAATAATATTGAAGACTTGAAAACTAAGCCGCGTATAATCGATTCGGCAATCGAAGAAGGGCGCTTTAAGACTCCGGGTTTGCGTAAAGGCCACCGGAGAACATTTTGAGCACATTTTATAATTCATATTTTTCCCTACACTATTGCTCTATGCAAGATCCAAATATCATTTAAATTTAAGCATTTTTTGTTGTGATTTTTTATTGGGTTCTACTTTTTTATGACTCACAGTGTATTTCATCGGTTTGAAGGATGTCACCCCTGTGTAATTGTTGGACTCTTTCCTGTTGTATTTTGTCGAATAATAATAATGCTACATCCTATGCAGAAAAAAACAGGATAAGTATCAAAGAATGTTTTTGTGTAGTTTTTGTTTTTAAATTGTGTGTGGATCTCAGGCTGTGAAATTTCATCCTTCATCCTTGTTTCAAAGTTTACACAACTACATCTCGTTTGCTTTCAAATGTGGTTTTTCAAGTGTGCAACATCTGTAGAAGTAAAGGGAAGGGAAACGAGTATCTGGGATTCGAGTACATCTACATTTATCAGTTTACACACAAAACACTCGAGTAGCAAAAAACGATGAAAACAAAACAAAACAAAGAAAGAACCGGGTTCACCCTACATTAAAAGAGAAGTATAGTTAATGATTCGATAAGAGGAGCAATTAGTGAGAGTAAATAGCATTTATCAAGTTGAGATTACTGGAAATGATGTGCAATATACAATGAAGCTACAAACTAAGGCTAACATTTTTAAATGTTGGATTTTGGCTAAGTTCATGAAAACATTCTAAGAAGGAGTCCCATTAATGGAACAAGGTTTTTATATTTGTGTTCCAAGTCCATTAAACACGCTTGTTTCTGTTTTAAAACTTTTTAGAAATAAGGGATTAGTTGTCAACTAATTTTGAAAAGCTCATGGGAATTTAAAACAAAACTTGACAAATATATAAGTATTTTCAATTTTTTTTCAATACCCCTAAATTTTCAGAATTTTCTGATTGCATGTGGCAAAACATTGCAACTCTGACAATTTATCTTTTCTAGCAACAGCTAAGTTTTAAAAGTCTGAATAATCAAAAACAGTTGAAAGTTTCAAAAGCGCAAATTTCAAATAACATTTTTGAATAAGTTAATATGAATTACCAAATGCCATTTCATTTAGATATGAATAAGGAAATGTTGACTACATTTCCTGCTCTTTAAAATGGGTATTTCAGTTTTTTTGTACGACATCTGGTTTTTGAATATTAAACTAATATGCACAACTTTTTGACCGCCTCTCGCACTATACCACTCCTCGCCAAATATGTACATTTAAGTATATCTGGCTGTGAATGAGAAATACAGGAACAAGTTTGAATTATTTAAAGTTGACAAAATAAATGAAAATTGCCACACAAAAAATCATATACTACATGGTACGCAGGTACAAAAAATATTGTTCCATTGGTGGGACCACCTTACATCACCCAGGCAAAAAGAGATAACAGGGAGTTAAAAAGGGTTAAATGCGAAAGAGAAAGAGTATGGGTTTACGCGTGACTATAGTTACAATCGCTTATTGTTTAAATAGCTGCCAAAAACTTAGTTCCAGAAATGGGAAAGTTGAGGGGGGTGGGGAGTAAAGTCTCAAAAATTGGGCTGTGAATTAGAAAACGGCGCGTTTTTCAATAATTCGGCAATTGTTGACCTAGAACGTGTCTTCACCCAATATATAGATGTGAATTGGTGTCACCATGCAGTCAGTCCCTGGTGAAAAAAATAATAGAGATTTCTATTGTTTTCTATTGTTATTTTCTATTGGCCTCAATAGAAAATTTCTATTGGTTTTATTGGTTTCAATTGTTATCTATTGCTCAGTCAATACAACTAAACCATAGAAGTCAATACAAGAACCATAGAAAACAATTAAAACCAATAAAGTGTCCAAATAACAATAGAAATCTCTATTGGTTTCTATTGTTTTTTCACCAGGGGTACTACGTCCTACATTCAAATCAACACTGTATATTTTCTCTTTTTTCAGTTCTCGAGATTTTGCCAAATGTTTAATAAAAACCTCGGCTTCTTTGAACATTTTACTACTGTTTGGGGGCTAATGCTCTATGCATAAACTTGTCAACATGTGTGGGTAAAACATTACAGTGTTTCAGACATTTAATCAACTAGATGTTCGGTTCGTTTGATGGTAACGCTTGTTTATCTTTCACTGGTTTGCTTATCCTTCAATTTTTGAAAAAAAAAGATTATTCAAAAATGTGCAAAATTTGATTAAAAGCTGCTTGAGTAAAATTAAAAAGTCCACACTGGCGAAAGAATTTCCATTTGAAATTTGTTATGAGAATCTATATAAGGTCTTCAAAACATTTTCCATAAAAATGTTATTTTGCAAGGGGCTATTCAAAAAGGACGTCCCCGAAATTCCTCTAAAAATTGGCTCCCTTACCCCGACCTGTCCACATGGTGTCCATTTTAGCCCAGACCCCTACCCCTCCCTCATGGATGCCCATTATTTTCTTGAAAAGTAGGGTGTCCAGAAAGTTTGTTGGAACATAGAATGGCCCATCCTATAAATTTCCAAGCACCCACCTCGCTACCAATTTCACGACATTTTTCCAGATTAACCAAAATTTCCTGACCTCGAAGGGAAATTCCAGCATAAAATTGGTGTTTAACACAAATTGAGGCATAATTTCAGACTTTCCCCGAAGTTTTAAAAATTCAAGTACATTTGAGACTTGGGGCACATTTCTTCTGGTGTCCATTTCCCCTTTCACTGACTTTTAAAACTCGATTAAACATAAAATTCGAAAACTGAAAAATACCATCATTAGCAGAAATCTACAATAGCTTCCCCCTGCCTTGCCCTCCCCCCCACATTGTGTCCACATGCCAGCAGCCCCCCCCCCCCCCCTTGAGGACGTCCTTTTTGAAGGGACCCTACACACTATACGATTCCATATTTGTTATTTTCGTAAACATCAAAGATTCCACACAATCCAAAGCTCTTGAGAAATGGAGTCCTCAGTGATTTTTTTAAGAAAGATCCTTTGATGGAGGACACTGCCATCGGCTATATCAGTGATTAAATTATGAATATTTAAGTTTGTAAACAAGTGAAACATTAACATGGGTCCACGAGCAGTTTCTGAGCAGCCTTAGATTATTTACCAAAAAGTGTATTTGTAGCAGAAATTTCTTCATCCCTACCTCAGCAGGGGTCGATGAAAGGACCCTGATTTAGCAACATTCTCATTAAAACAAATCCTCGAACGCCAGGAAAAACAACATTTCCGAAAGCAATTTCCAACATTTCTTGTAGATTTATGTTAATTAAGCTACTTTGCATTTTTCCTAATCAAGTGATGTTATCAAAAATTCTCCGTGTACACGTTACATGGAACCCTGATGGTATGTTTAATTAAAAACGGGACTTTTTAGCATATATACACTGATATATGCATGCAATATGCCTAATTAATGTCGTCATTTAGAGATGTTAACAGATTCTTGACTGTAATAGCAGCCTCGAGCAAGCGTGTGGCATTTCTTGAAAATCTTGCGACTATAACTCTCGACAGCTGTAGCGGATCCCTCGCAGTCTTGCAAGAAAAAAAAAAAAAATCGATTTTTGGTCCTAAAATAAAAGTTGGAAGGAGTACATCGCCGGTGATAACACCGGAAAGAGCATGTAAAATGCCTGTAAATCAAAACTGAAACCATAACATGTTCGAGCCATCCATGGGCATGTCAGCATCGGCGTCCATCGCCCGGGTTTATCTTGTTTAGACATGTCTGACATTGTTTGATGAGTGTCAGAGCTCCACTCTCCCAGTGTTCTTCAGATTAGATGAAGTACAGGGTGCCATAGCTGCAAATTGTTGGCAATGCTTCAAAATCCATAGAGTTGGCAAATTTGTAGGACTTCCAAAGGGTTGAAAAATATTGCTGCATGGCACTAGAAGGGATTCGGAAGATCGCATATTCTAATTGGAAATTTTAAAGATTTTGAAGACTTACCAAAGGCTTATAGCAAATTGCCTTACCAATATGGCAGAACATTGGAACATGTCCTACCAATGGCAACAGGCCTGCTTACCAATGGCATCCTGTCTTACCAATGACAGAGCAATGGCATCCTGTCCTACACATGACAGAGCGATGGCATCCTGTCTTACCAATGACAGGGCGATGGAACATGTCTTACCAATGTCAGGGCGACGCAAAATGTCTTACCAATGGCAGGGCGATGGAACATGTCTTACCAATGGCAGAACTATGGCAACCTGTCTTACCCATGACAGGGCGATGGTAACTTGTCTTACCAATGGCAACCTGTCTTCAATGACAGGGCAATGGCAATATGTCTTACCAATGGCAGAACAATCGCAAATTGCCTTGCCAATAGCAAACCAATGGCAGTCTGTCTGATCCATGACAACCTCTATGACAAAATGTCTTACATCAGTTTTGACAACAAACTTAACCCCATCTAACAATTTTTCCTAATATATATTCTCCTAACTTATCCCTTCAATTAAAAAAGCCTACTTGAGTACTTGCATGTATACAGTACAACCTGTCCCAAAAGCATACTCTTGGGACCAGTGAAAAATATGCTCTTAGACAGGTTATGCTTTTAGACAGCTCCAAATTTATACACGAGTCCCAAGTCGGGACTAAGGGACCGGCACAGTTTATGCTTTTAGAGAGGTTATTCATTTGCACAGGATGCATTTAGGCAGGTTGCACTGTATGTGTAACTCATTTAAGGCAGTGAATTATCATATATGATTGCATTTGGGAAATGTCCAATTTACCAGTCAACATAATTAGTGAGATTTGAAATGCAGAGATATACGCGAGTGACGTAACGCTACGCTCTAAACGTTTCCAACATCCAGGGAAACATGGCCGTAAGGCATCGATGCCATAGCCAATTTGTCATTTCGACTAATATATGGAAATTCTTGATAATCAGAGATTGTACACGTGAAAGGATTCATGCAGGCATGAAAGCAATCAACTAAAGCGTTCGCTGAAAATCACTTGTTTTTCACCTCAATAACCTGATCCGGCCGTATGTACTTCAACGACACAGAAGTCTTATCTAAGGAATCCATGCATTCCCCAAAAACCTGACACGCAATTAGAGAAGTTAATCAACTCCTTGAAAATTCTCATCAATTCGCTCCGATATTGGGTGCAGACAAGCTATAGGATCAATAATTGCCCAACCTGATTGCGATTGCCTGATGCGCAAGAAAGATGCCCTGGTGGAATATGTTTGGAACATTGAAAAAACGGATACCCGAAGCCCAGCCTTGTATTGTGTAAAATCCCTAATTGCCGATTCAGATGTTCGAGCCTTGAGACGTGTGTAGGGATGACAACAACCCTGTCACCTAGGATTGTCACAAGAGCTTCAAAGTTGCGGCTCATTGTGATGTACCTCGGTGCAAGAGTTCTGCCAAGCTGGAAATTTAATGGTGAGCAACCATTAATCATGAACCTGGTGTAAAAGATCAAAAACACTTAGCAGGAGCAAAAGAAGTGGGATGCGGGACTTGTTTTTTCCAAACAAGTCAAAGAAATTATACAAATGGCATTATACTTGCGATAGGTTTCGTAACGGCTTCATCGGCAATGAAGCTCTTGTAAAAGCCGAGGATGAGCGTCTCGGTAACATCGGATCGTATATTTGCAAGAGTGCCAGATACGTCACCGAGAGATAAACAGCGCATCGTACGTGCCTAGTCGCAGTCATAAAATTCCTTGCTCTCACTTTCTTTGCTCACACTACGAAAACATGCACGACAGAAGGCTTTGTTTACCAAAGCGTCTCATATCATGTAATAAGTATTGATCTATCAAATATCATTTATCAGCTTACGAAATGTGTACATGGTCGCTTTTGCTTAGTCATAAATGGCATGGCATGAGGCAAGTATAGATCCGCTGAAGTGGCCGTACTTCGTCGGTTACAGCCTTTACGGAACCCATGTGATGCATAATGAAAGTCCATCGAAGACTGCTGCGATTGGTACGGCCACGGCAAATTTTGGCTTAACATCTTGTTTTGGAAAAAAAACATAAAAAAAAAACATTGCAAACCGGGGATTTACAAAGTAAGGAGAAGTTGAACCTGTATTGCCAGATTCCAGAGTTGGTTCACAATTCCAGAAAAATCAAATTTTGGGGGCAAATCATTAAATACGATAACAAAAAATAAAACTCAAAAAGATAAATTCAACACAAGATATGACTAGCAGGCTTATGCGAGGAAAACTACAGAAGGTTGGGGAGGAGGGCCGGTGGGCGATCGATGAAAAATCAATTCGAGCTACTTGTCTTTCTCCAGACTCGGCTAAGACCGCTAAAACTTCGGACACGAGAAATAAATCATGATGACTACAACAGCCGCTGGAACGTGGAATTAACTTTCAGATTGTGATCTATCGCAAGATGCTAGCCAGTGATGTCAGTTTGGACCTAACATCTGCAAAGCGTGTGAAGTTTTTAAATAAAAAAAAAAGCCCACCAAAATCCTCTTTTCAATGTCAAGATGGCGCAGCGTAAAAACCATATAAAAGAAAAATCCATGCAATCTTGCTTAACGACCATGAAAGTTAGCGAGTTATGGTTTTGCGATAAGATGGCCTCAATAACCGTTGCGGCCAATGGGCCTTGTAGAGATTTCTTCATGGACGACATTGCGTGTGACTCCATTAAAATGACCAACTTCTCTTGGGACCTTGTAAGAGATAAGTTATGCTCTTACCAATAATGCAATTAATTAAAAATCACGTGATGCCGTCTGTGATGGCCCATAGCTCTACCAAATCAAGTGTGGATTTCTGAATGCCATGATATACAAACATACACTTTTTGGTTTGCATTGGCCCTTGTAACAAATAGCAAGAATTACTACAATACCTAGAAACACTAGAATAGCTAGATAAAGCTTAAAAATGCCTTTTCGAAACCAAGACGTAATCATTAAACTCTGTGAGAAATTTGCAAAATTTATCTTATAACGTGACCCAGTCATATTTCCACCATATTTCATTGGTGTGGAACTGTGGCCACAACTTTCAAGATCTTTGATCTTTCGCATCTACAATGCGTGGTATTTTAGTCAAACGGCAGCATTAAAACCTTCGATAGATTTTTTTGTTGTCCAGAAACAAAATTTCCTTATCCAATTTTGCCTTAAGTTTAATCTTGGGCAGTTAACTTTGCTATATACAGGGTGGGCCAATAAAAAGTAAGCCAACTTTATAAAAATCATAAATTGGTTATTTGTTAATGGAATTTATTGAAAATTTGTACATGTGTACTTAAATAGGATTCAAAAAAATTCCCTATTTCAATTTGTGTTCAAAGTTAGCACCTTTCGCGGAAATACAAGCCCTAAGGCGCATACGCC
>JAQGAE010000770.1:0-30016 GCA_034696685.1 Julus scandinavius | reverse complement strand
TGTCCTCAAATTCTTTAAAATTGAACAAAATAATTACAGCACACTCAATCCACGATTCAGCAACATTGAAAGCTGCGGTATTACAATCCTCAGCACATGTCAAGTGCACAGCTGTGTAACGGGTGCATGAGGGGCGCTACAATCATTGTTTCAACCTGCCCCTTGATCCAACCTGCCCCGGTCTCCCCTACAAAAAGTGACTTAAAAATTCAATTACAGATACCGTGCACTTCAGAGTGTAAATAAATTAAATTAACAAATTTGAATAAATACATGTAATTAATAAGAAGGCGACAGATGTGATGCTATTCCGGAAGTTGGCACACTGGGATTACATTTCCTGTAGCCGTAATTTCGTTGTTACTTCAGGGATCGTTCACTCATGTTCGCATGACTGCCCTAGTTGATGACTGTCGATGTTATGAACGTTCAGATTCTGTTTCCAAATTGCATGACTCGTTTTGCTGGATATGCCGTAAGCAATTCCAGCATGCTCTATTTACATTCAAGAAATTATTTACAAAAATAAACCTCAAATGCAAGATTTTATTAAAAATGTACCGTTTTGAATGCAAATTATAGATTGTTGTGGATTGTTGAGAACTGGTCAGTTCAACATTAGCTGAACTAATCAAAATTTTTTCGGATTTCTATGTTATTAAAAATATCAATTCGTGTAGTATAGGCCTACACATTGTGGTAATTAATCCCTTCAGATCGTTGTTTTAATGCATCGCATTCCATATCATAATTACATGAATTCGCATCATGTTCTTTTTGCAGAATGACGTGAAAGATGGGCGTGGTATACATAACACAAATGTTAACGTTTTTTTCCTGTCATTTCCTCATGGTTTCGCCCCATTTTTATGTGCATTTTCATAGTGCGATCATATTTTATTGATCAGAATTGACAAATGAAATGTTAGAGGCCAGAAAGCAATATGATTACTTCAAGATGCCGTTTAGGCGATCTAATAGACCATTACGGAAATGAAAAGTCATACTACGAGGCTCCTATAATGCGTTAGTTGGAAACTCTGTTGGGACTTAATTTATGAACGACTAAGTGTGAATCTGTTGTCTTGACATTATAGTCGAGTGACGCCGGTGATATTCTGTTTACAAATAACCTAATTAAGCACATTTTGGCCTGTCATGATACTTCTCTTCCGGATTTTGCAAGTAACGGTAACTTGGAGACTTCGAGACTAGGAATAAGTAAAAGAGGAATGCCACGTTATTAGTTGGCATTCATTCACCATCAGTGTCTTAGAGTCGACAAGAGGGCGGATGATGGAGTCAGACAAACTAAATGGCTGATTTATTTTTCATCTAAAACCCCAATTCTTGGCATGCGTTCTGACAGTTAAATACCTTTGGCAAGATTTGAATGACAACTGCTGCATTTATTGGTAAACTCTTAATTGGAAGGAAATGCAACGTTAATCTTGATACCATTTACTGTTTATCGTTGATTAATTTTGGGTTAAAAATAAGTCAGCATGGATACGTATGTAAATGTATTTATCAAGGCCCTATAACGTCATCACATTTGGGGGGGATAGGGTCTAGAATCTCTGAGTGCAGTATTTTTGCAATATATTTACATTTCATATTTGCATTTCTAAAACAGAAAAATTGCGCTTTTAATGCACAAAAATTGCATTTTTATCTTAGAAATATTTCAGTTTGCCTTAGGAAAATTGTGCTTTTACCTTATTAAAATCGCACCTTAGAAAAATTTCACCTATAATGTTAAAATATTCCATTTCTAGAGCAGAAATTCACATTTTAAATAAAAAAGTGCAATTCCACTTTTATATTTTGCTGATTCGGTTTGAGATTTGTAAAATTTCTTGGAGTGGGGGAATACGGTCTTGGTATTTAGGTAGAATAATTGTAAAATAATATGTCTTCTGCGATGAAAGTTTCAAATCGTTTTGTTAATTTCCTTTGGTGTTTCGCTACATTATTTCCAAAATTATCTTTCCCTTAAATGTTTTTTCATTTTTATTTTTTTGCATGTGATTTAGTCACTTTTTTTGCCCATTCAACAGCCAGCTTTTGAAAACCCAAGTATATATTATAATAAATAAGCCAGTGCTATAAGTCATATGGAAATTCAGAGAAACGTTATTCAGCAAATATATATATATATGTATATCCTTGCTAGCTTCTTAACGTGAAATGCATACCATATATTTGATAAGCAGGTTGGAAGTTCTTGTGTTTTATCGATTTTGCCTTTGGACAGTGACATTTCAGTGCGAACCTGATGATCCCACTTTTATCTCCATATCATCGCAAACTTGTATTTTAATGCAAAAAAAGCGGTTAATGTAGTCTGAAATTTATCATATTTCGTTCATACGCACACAATTTCATTTTATGCATGGCTGGCTGATAAAATATTGATATTAATACAGGCGATACATTTTTCATGAGTTTATCATTCCTAGCTAGACGAACGATTATTACAAACTTTTTCTATGTAATTTATTACGGATCATTCAAAAATGAAGTGTGTTAAAGTCTTCTCCTTAACTTCATTTATTATTAAGTTGAAATGTTCAGACGTCTAACCGTTTGTTTTACGTCTAAACGAGCATAACTTATTTCATATAAGCCTAGTACATGTATATGCATTTCTTTACCCATTGCAAAATTTTGCAATGAAATTACCTGTTTGACGATTTCTCCACTTATTTTATATTTTTTGTACATTAAAAACTCAAAGAGTATTAAAGGTTTTTTTTCTCGATAAGCTGTGGTTGTCAAGACTTGTTGGCAAAGCGCCTCTTCTATTGTCAGTTACAAATATATATTTACTACCGTACAGTAAGCCGATGACCATTCTTTCAAGACTATCATAAAACACAGTTTTTCCTGAAATAGTTGCTATGTCTAGTTCCCAATGGCATGCATGCTGTCTTTAGATACAAAGGGCGTCGTAAATGAAAAATAAAACCAAAAAACCCAATATTTTGGAAACCATGCATGACATTTCTACAGCATGGAACCCATAAACCTATTAGCCTGTCGTTATATACCCTGTGAATCGATATGCTATTTTAATGAATTTCGTTCAAACATTGTATCTAATCCGGTTGTCTTTCCATGCTCACTTCTGCAAACATCTAATAGATACAAGATACAGTATAGTACATGTACCATCACTGAAAGCAGTAGTTGCTGTGTAGCTCTTATCAATTTTCAACCTCGATGATATTTCTGAAAGCTTACTTGTCCTATAGTGTATTATAACAAATGACGATAAGGCACGTTTCCATAGTGACAGGTATTATTTTTTCCCGTTCTGATGCTATATGTAACATTAACACATTTCTTCACTTCAAATCTTGCATTTTTAGTGATTGGTAGGTAAATAGTATGTGATGGAGAAGTTGCCGTATAATATCTTGTCAATACGGTAAGAGCAATATGCTCTAGCATATAGCCACAGGCTCACAGCTAGGTTTCCAAAATGAAATATCAACTGTTTATACATATCATGTTGAATATTTATATCGTTCTAATACTGATTTGCATTTTTCATCTGCGAATTTATTACAAATATCTATTGTTTCAATTTCTTCTTTCGTTCCAATTCGAATATTTTAGTCTTACATTATTCTTACATTTTTCCGACATGAACTTTATCTGTATAGACAGTTTGAGAAAGTAATTTATCTTTAGGTTATTTGTCTGGATTAAAAAAAATTTTTTATGATTGACTTGCGGATGGTCACCATTTGGCTCGTTTTTGTTTTACCTGTAAACTATCATTCAGATACTTGGCTTATATTCCTAATACACCAAGTGAATGTTTCAAAATACATATTTGATAAAATGAGTGTCTATAAATTTATTTCAACAATACTCAATTTGTTTTTTAATGTAAAATGCGAATATACGCCATGAACATGTAAATTACGTACAGTCTACATTATAAACTATATACACAAGTGCTATTGAATTATATTTGTATTCATTGGTTGGAGCCACAAATCTGCTCATACAAATATATAACATTTTTTTAAAACTTTATAAAATCCAGTCTAATGTTATTTTCACTATTCTACTTGTTTGTGGATTACAATTTATGAATTCCACGTCCTAGCTAGTAAAACTTCACCAAATTGTCAATTAAAAGTCTAGGATACGAAAAGTTTCTTAATTTTGGGTAAATTTCAAGGAAAGTTCTTGTATCTCAAGTTTACTGGATATTTTCTTGAATTTTTATTCTGCTTTCCCTGTAAAATTTACTGATATTTTAAACTGTGTACTTAAGGATATGCATTGACAGGCTTTAGTAAAAATGTGTTCTGAATGCATTGCTATCAAAGTATATATAGGTAGGCAACTAAATATGTTTATTCTTTAGATAATAAAGTCTGGCCCTATTTTAATTAATAGGGTTACAAATTGCATCTGAAGATGAGATATTGCTGGCTTAGGAGATGTGGCAGTCGTTTATGACCCCTTTATAAATTTTCCTCGCTTCCAGAAAGGTTTCTTAAATGAAGCTATAGCAAGCGCATTTCCTGCTAAATACAATTACGGTACTTCTTCTGTCTTGTGCATTTCTCTGATAAGAATATTAACTATCTTGCCAACTTTCTATATTAATAATCGCCTGCTGCGATCCTTGCTTGTTTTGCCAAAGATTAAAGCGTAGGATGTCAGAAAGTAGGCGTTTTACGTGCTGCTTAAATTTATGTGAGAAAAGTAAACCGCACAGAGTGATTGGCAATAATTAGATTACTGCATATCTAAGGCAACATGGTTTTGACGGTTTTGTTTCTTCGTGTTAGATATCGACGAAGGATTATAGCGGATATTGCTGTTTCTACTGTCGTATATACCCAGCAGATGCTTACAGTTTACTGATAGTAGCGAGTTTGCCTCTTGCTCTTGGCAATGCTGAATGATTTTATACTGACGGAAATATATTCTGAATTTTTAAACTGAATTTAAATAATATTGAAAATGTACCAGTGTCAGTTGCTATCACCTCGTTTACATGTTTTTCTATATCATTTCATGCAAGAACAAATCGGAAAAACGACATAGATGATGGAAGAGATCTTAATTGTAGTACAAGTACTACCCAAAATCGTTTTCTTATGTTTATGTTTTTCATCAATTTTCATAATAAAAATGTTGATGCAATATGGAAAAGAGGCGATAACAGCTGACACTAGGGTGATTTTTACAACAATAAAATTATGCAAAATGTGCATGCATTCTGTAATTAAAATGAAATTGTTAATATAAAAACTCAGCTTTCCCTGTTTTAGTAGCATTTCATATTAATCTCTGCAATTTTTTTCCGAATCTAATATTACACTTTTGATTACGCTATTGTGGGATGTTTGAAGGAAATTGAGTCCAGCAGATTGACCATTGTTAAATGATGCACGTTGTCGACCAACTGCCATGTCAAGGTTTTGATAATGTTTGAAAAGGTGTATAAGTTCTTAATATAAGTGCTATAAAGTGAAAATACAACCATTGGTTAATATTGTAGGGCGCACAAGACAGGGTCTGACAATATAATCAAACTTTTCGACCGTAGCATATTCGCCTGGATGAATTCCAGGTTTTTCTTTTTCTCTATCCCTTGAGGTTCCTATAAAAAATCCAATTCTGAGTAATCCAGTTGCCATCTATTCGCCGTATATAGACTGCAATTAAAATCTTTATCTCTACGGCGAACGTGTCTTTAAAGGTCCATTTCCTAGGCCGTGACATACTCTGCGATAGTTTGTCAATCTCATGTCCATTTTCGATCATTTTGGGGAACTTTTATCTAAGAGAACCATTAAAAGTTTCTCTATCCCACTCTGTGATGATACTACAGGTCAAACCGATATCGGTCATGCTCTTAATTGAACATTTTATCAAATTAATAGCATGCTTTCCTTAATTACATGCATGTTCTATGACCTTGCACCTGTTACTGACATGTCGTCATTGATTTTTGATGGTCAGCATACTTACTATTCGTGTACAGATATTCTGTATGCTTTTGTTATTTTATTATGTGGGTGTCATATATTTATAAATAATAATTGTTTAGGTTGTGTTACCAAAATGTTGGATAAATAATTTATTTAAACGTTTGGCATATATAAAATGACATAAGAAAAAAAGTTTCTTGTTTCTAAGAGTTGCTTTGACCTCAGGTTGCTAACGGCGAACTTAATGGATTCTTGTAAATACAAGCCGACTAAGGGCTGGTTGGTTTTAACCATGAAAATGCATTAGATTAATAGGATTATCAGGACCAGCTCACACTTTCAACACAGGATTGCTTTTGCGGTCATTAACAAAGTGCTGATGGTTTCCTTTTGACTTCCTTTGATCATGGGGATTGTGTGGTCAGGCATCGAACATAATAGCCTGCAATGATTAATTCAATTTGCAGTGATTGCTGTCTAATACCTAATTGCATGTCCAAGTATTTTCAAAACAACAAAAACAAGGGCGAAACTTGTAAGTTTGATTTTTTTTTTTCAGGTCAGCTTTTTCTCTACCAGTCCTGAATTAAGCAACAAGCAGAGATTCGAATATTTTACGAGAACGATTCCTGCGGATAATTATCAAGCACAAGCCATGATTGAAATTGTGAAGAGAATGAACTGGACGTATATCTCAGTGATTTATGAAGAATCAAATTATGGTATTAAGGTAATTTGACTTTATTAACATTTTATTATTCTCATAAATATTTTAATTAAACTCCACAAAGAAATAGTTTTATACAATTTTTTAAATCACTTTTAAGATTGAGCACTAATTTTATAGAACTTCAACTGCAATGTTTTCTCAAATAGTTTTACTTTGTGCATGAAAATCATTGAATTTTCAATGGTATGATGAATTCAAGGTAATTGGACTTTATTAATGTATTCTTACAAATATTTTAATTAAATTCCACAAAAAATATCTTTATCTTTAAAACATATATTAATCTATGTTTTTAATTTTTAAATGGTGCATAACTGCATATGATTGTTTGATTGAAATGCTTGATAGCAGGAATTTGTTGCAACATCCTTATTTACAAATGAAAGTACCAAAACTTTGTTTTTCTTCGAGTTTGTTATAGTTGTTTGATAATTTCTAAACACGCATGTAATTATGTTTAATATTCTCCCATGCAATCTCGTCTTGCAGTTAGTTAATTATACCACTGTAATCAGTAGTAAAAGGACAGTGGGACCATCGGAGAATAGGCAGGAATGATGGCAGGGTCTTCTTAATAAGACACTTGAAAAATGCCCTTCAGAAATTTCGTTGCATCATTTCCTCTGGGAAATGAACAACATTTTGCTACTGTATCAGATTGCAGTTCAGCTTGGGAGTTTTCAAGCAGGTAATTATAGGCTATAAAAGAGGCGAGGAGGACTGCGGTACAATTTCGTGCATTACTGTAACAATGTTACCAAATGGAAAGTGAAGTTAATTAACCGAAGATGTTATACTTAGACACAGGTCGAGCAATTATTTGGAATGCATTGAGGCAAATTAAGAAATAAATAGAGGCATTTTCTGATGGAATAGTCGGACGCATCGGTAAATGCCCGGCAATTAGGTCCTGGCTACTTTTATCATTTATTGCTAGTATGGGTTAGAGATAAAAACTGCAATGAGTTTAATTGTATCATATGCTGCATTGGAGGTCCATGCAATAACACGTCTTCATTCACCGTGATAAGTTGAAGGCGTACGGATTCTCCTAATTACCACAAATGTAGTTTCACAGATGCTTGGCCACGACAATCACCCTTGGTGAACTTTTGGTATTATGAGCAAAACATTTTTGAAAATCATATTCCATGTGAAAATTCTCTCCCATTATACGAGTTATTAAATAGTCTGCCACTAAGATAAATACGTCGACAAAACCAGTTGAGTATACTTTGGACACGAATGAATTTTCTACATTGAATATATATTTTGAGTTATAAAAAAGTAGACCCCCAATAAAAAAAATCACAACTTTGTGAAAAATGTTTCCATTTAAATGAAACTTGGCACTTACATAGAACAATAGTGTAGGAACAAAAATACTTGAAACTACGAATTAAGAAAAATTGGATTGAACTCGACCAGCGTATAATCGATTCGTCAATCAAAGAATGACGCTTTAGACTCCGGGCTTGCATAAAGGCCACCGGAGAACATTTTGAGCGCATTTTATAATTTATTTTTGTTTCTACACTATTATCCTATATAAGTGCCATATTTCACTTAAATCGAAGCATATTTCACGAAGTTGTGATTTTTTTATTGGGTTCTACGTTTTTATGACTCAGTGTAGAATATGATATCAAATAAAAAATGAATAATTATTTATACATAATCATCCTATAATTTGGAAATACCGTGCATTAATAATCGCATAAATTGTATTAAGAATGACAGTTACATATGGCTGTTTTATTTATTTAACTTGAATTTTTAAACACTTTTATAATTGAATCCTCTTTCTAATCAATATCGAGAGCAAATTATAAATTGTGTGTTTTTGAATGTGTTTATAATAAGCGCATTTCCGATGGTTAACTACTGAAGAAAATACTCAGCAAATTGATTTTCTAATATTTTCTTAGGCATTTGAGGTACTTGAAGAGCAATTTGCTTCAAACAACATATGCATAGCAATCAAGGAGCGGCTGGTAAAGGATTCTGGAGTTGCTGGAGAAGGAGTTTATGATGTTATTGTTCACAAATTGCTATCTAAGCCGAGAGCTCGAGGTAAGATATTATTTTTTATCTGAAACAACTGCGTTATTGTGTATTTGCCATTGGGTTTATTGCTTTTGTGCAATTAAATGGCTCTTTTTATTAATATTAGAGAGGGAAATTTTTACATAAAGAGTTCAATTATTTAGTAAGTAGCATGCAATGTATATATAGCATTTTGATTAGTCATTCGTACAAGTCGTTACAATTTGGTCGTTTTATTTAATATATTGGTATTCTACTGTTTATTTAATGTTAACATAATAAGATCTTACACATTTGTGCCTACTTGCTATATGATACCTTAGCATAGCCCAAATGATGTTGGGATATTGAAGGCTTAGAAAGTCTATTAATTGTAATGTATATTATAACGTTGTAATGTTATTTGCATATTGCTCTGAGCAACCATCTTAACAACGATGTTTTCTGTAGCACAATTCATCAGTTCTAAGTAATACATTCCAATGTACTATACTTTTACTATTCTACTATTCTACTACTTCTACTATTCCAATACTTAATGTTCTCCAATTAAATTGTTTATATTTCTAATAGGAAGTTTTACACAGGAAACATTACTAGTATAACCTATATGTACTTAGAAAGGTCCCACCTACTTTATTTGTTAGGTTTTTATAACTTTGTCATTTAATTCAAGTATATTGTTCCTTCGAAGAAAAAATTAATTAACTGCCAAGCTTAACAGCTGTAACTTACAAATTTGCTACAGTAATGTGTAGTAAAATTCCAATTAAGTTTAACTTGGAACTATTTGGAGCGCTTAATACGGCGCTTTACTATGCTAACATATTCCATGAACTATGGTTTTTTTTTCTTATTGGAGCCATCAAGATGCTTTCCAAGCAAATTACTTCCTATGTTTCACCGCTCGAATCTATGTACCGTCGTCTAGAATTAGGTTCAATCTTGTTTTGCGGTTAAGAACAATGTATAAAAATGCTCATTGGCTCATCCCAATGGAGATACTGCTGTGCACAATGAATTCGTCGTCATTGTATACTATGCTTGAGAGGCCTTTCTTAATTGACGTTTAGCTCATCTCCTTTCCAATATGTGCAGTTTACCCACTCCCACAACTGTATGTGGCAGACATAAAACGACGAGTGCTTGCATGATTGCATGTATGTGTGTTTGGTCCGCGAGAAATCAGAGCAGATTTGCGCAAACAAATCTCTTGCAACAACACCTGTTACCATAGCAAAATTCGCAAGAATTGCGGAATAGTTTTTTTCTCGGTTTTTTCTGGATTGCTCCTCGGACAGCAATAAAAAACCTCTTAAACAAAGAAGTGCTCATTGTGGTTGAATAGGAATTCAGCAATCAGTAGAACTGCCAGTCTCTTCTCGTATAAATCCGACAAGTTATCAAGACTGAACTTTTTTATGGTTTCATACATTTACATTTTGAACATAACTTTTGTTTATCAAGCCTTAGTGTATAAGAAGCCTACCCAATGCAATTTTTATTACATTCATCATTTATTGATAATTAATTTTCGTGCATTTAATTTAATCATAGTTTAAATTAAACCTGCTTTTTATTGCTTATGTCTGTATAAAAAATCCTGGGGTGACATTAAATTTTTATAAAGATACTTTATTTTTCCAATACATAAAACAGGAATACGTGCTGTACACAAGCATTTGCCATATGTTTTACTAAGAAAAAAAGTTAACATCTAAAATTTGTATACTTTAATTACTTTTACAATTACCCTATTCATAACATTAATGGTTTTTTCGAAAGATATACTGCCATGCATTATTTCTTTAATGGATTCTAATAAATAAGTTATATATTACGTTTTATGGCATCAAAGCTACATATAATTATATTACCAGAATAGTGCATTAATCATGAATTTACAAAATTGCAGTAAAGTTTAATTACGGTTTCCTCAAACAAGGAAGAAATATAAACATAATACCGAAAACGTAGAGAATCATTATTATTTTTTGAAAACAGCAAAGTGGGCCAAGTTTTTAGAAACCACTACGTCGTTAAATGGCTGCAGTTGTCTTTAGCATATGCTTCACAGTAAAGGAAATATTTCAGACATCATAAATTGCCCTTTATTATCTGCGATTCTAATTAAATGCACATTAAAGAGGTCAGGATACTCCGATTAAAAGAAGAAACCCAATGAATTGAAATTAAATTACGCTGTTAAACAAGTAATTATGACAGTCACTTGAATGCTGCTTCTGCTTGATGTCGTTAATTGGCAATATAGACCAGTGTATTTTAAGGTTAGTGCAAAACCTCACTTCAATTCGAAAGTCTAGAATACAAATGTAGTGCTAAAGCCTCTGCTATTACCAGATTATTGTGTTATCTGACACCACTTCCTATTTCGCCAAAGCCATTATCCTTGGTCTTGTTTGCATCAATTCGGGTTTTATTCATTTGACTTTTGCTAATTGCGAAATTAAATGGTGCTCAATTAACAAGCGAGAAAACGTGAATTAAAGGCTGTATGTGATCCATCTATCTCGATGTCTTTCACGTTCTTTGTTTTATAGTGAACACCAGTAATGGATTAGGAATTAATGTAGCGCAATTTAACCACACATTTGCATAAAGTCATTATCATCCCTGTATTTAACTCAATTTCATTTAAACATGTCATCTTTCGTGAATTTTTTTGCCTTGATGTAGCTACTACATTTCTATCCCAAAAACATTATTTAAGCTCCTGATGAACTTCACAAATCCTCAAAGTAAATTTCTTCCAAATACACATCTCGAAATTTCCACATTGCAATACCTGTATGCAATTCAATGTCTAAAAATAACTATAATTTTTGAATCCCATTAGTGTAGAAACGTCAAAACGATGAATGATATGTCTATCTGCAATGTCTGGTTTCTGCAAAAGGTACCAGCTCCATGTCACAATGTCACATACAGCAAATTATCCCTTCTCAAAATGAACATTTTTTTGAGAAAAAAAAAACACAACTGAATTATTATGATTTTGATAGTACATCTTCTTAATGGTCTTTATCTCTATTCTTAACGACCGCATAGACTACCGACGTAGAATGCTAAAGAGCCCTTGCGTGCTAACAACTACACATTACGTAGCCGCTGTAAATTATAGCTTCGTGTTTTACAAACCTGTACAAATTACCAAGCAAGTGACACGAAAATTCCTATTTAAGTTAACTGCGTTGTAACATCCAAAGGACAAAAGTACAAGACAAATCCGATTACTAAAGATTCTCTATTTTACGTGTGTTCAAACTTGACAGAAAATTTGATATACAGTATAGGGCCTATACTGTATGTATGTACTTTTATATATATCAGATGTCCATCATTATTGATTGTTCTATTTATGCAGGAGTCATCATATTTGGATCAGATCAAGAAGTCGCAGGTGTCATGAGGGCCATTCGTCGTAACAACGCCACTGGCAAATTTTCGTGGATCGGAAGCGATGGTTGGAGCGAAAGGTCACTCGTTTTCGATGGCAATGAAAGAGAAGTTGAAGGCACTTTATCGGTTCAACCTCAGGCTAATCCTGTCATAGGATTTGAAGAATATTTTCTTAATCTAACTGTGAAATTCAACAAGCGAAATCCGTGGTTTGTAGAATATTGGGAGCATTATTTCAAATGCAAATTCCCCAACAGCACGATTACTCCTTACAATGAAAATTGGGCTATCACTTGCACCGGAGACGAGGTCATGACAAAAAACAACGGATATACTCCAGAAAGTCAACTTCAATTTGTTAGTGATTCGGTCATGGCATTTGGACATGCTTTCAAGTAAGTTTGTAACAGTTTTAAGTAAGTTTTGTATTTCTTTATCATTAAAAAAATTATGTTTAAGCTCCTGAGAAAGTTTATGAATGAAGGGATTTGGAATTTTAAAATGGCAGTGAACTGTCGAGTTAAGTAGTTTACTCATGTGCCCACGATGTTTTCGTTGCATATCACAAGATTTGTATATTAATAACAATGAATTGTTCAATAGTGATTTTCCCTCAGATATTTCAGGTGTTAATCAGATCTTTAAATGCACTGAAATCTAACAAAGGACAGTTTGAGGAATGCTAGTTCAAGCAAGGCGCATTTTCCAAAATCGTTTATTTAAGAAAATATACTTAATTTGATTTAGTCATTATCCATATTGTGCATTCCAACTTATACCCAAACACTAACTGGAGTATCCAAAATTAATTTTTCTTAGGACTATAGGCTAGTGAGGACAGCATTACAATATAGGCAGCAATCACTAACTCACAACAACGTGATATTCCCTAGTTTTTTTAAAACAAACAATAAAAATGAATACATTTAGTTGCTGATCCAGTTTACAGCCAGAGAAAAATTACTGAAACAAAACGATTGCCAATGATATCAGTTTGTAACTTTGCAACTTTGCAGTCAATGTGCAATCAGTTGACTGCATGCTTACCTTTTAGTTGTAAATTAATGCATGATCATGGATAACGTTAACCTCAAATTATTAGTTTATTACTAGTTTACTATCAATTTTTCATTTTGTTACCACTTTGCATCAGTTTACAACCGGTTTTTTCCATGAGGGTTTGCCCCAAAAGTTTAAAATTATTTCAATAGCAAAATTTCGTCTGTTCAGCATGTTTAACAAATATACTTGTATGTGCTTGAAGATCATGACATTTTTTTATTTTTGTACATTAATTTCACTTTTGCTGTTGAAGCTGTGAAGAAATTATTACAAATATTGTATTTTTTTTTCAAATTGTTTTCTCACAATGAAATTTTGAAATAAGTTGACAACCATATATCCTTCCTTCATCTTCTTTTCGATCTTATTTCCACTCAAAAAGAAATCCTAAATCCCCTTATAGAATCCCAGCAACTGTAATAGCAGGGAAAACGCATAGTGATGTTAGTATTGGATTTAAACCTGCGCACAGAACCGTGTTTATTTTGTGGGTTTTACAGTTAGCGTAAAATGTAGAAAACTATTATCTTGGGAAAACTGCTAAAAGCAATCTGGTTTTTTGTTTGTTTAATAAAACAGAGACATGCACGCGGATTTATGTGCTGGACAAAGTGGGCTTTGCGATGCCATGAATCCGATCGATGGCACGGACCTATTACACTATTTGAGGAAAGTGAATTTTACAGGTAAGATAAAATATGATATATTTTTGCGGGTGTGGGTGAACATATTCTGTAGATATAATGCTGTTCAACCTTCATTGTTTGCAAAGAAAATGTACGTTTTATCACGATTTTGCTTACTGGGAATTCGTGGCATAAATGTTTTCAAGATTTCAGTGCAAACAAAATGCAGAATCTTGTAACTACTTCACAAACGCTCGCAATTGAAAAGATAAATAGTTTATTCCTTCAGTTTGATAACACAATCAATAACGTTGAATTTTTTGTTTTACTATACATCTTAACACTTTATCAAAATCGGCATGTGTGAAAAAAATACGTCCAATAATACTGCCTATAAGCAATGGATGCCATTTTGGTCGCAGTATGTGTTTTATCTGACAGACTTTGTCAACATCACACTGTCTTAATGTCTTATTGAGAAAGCCAGAGTTGCGGTAAAGTATCTGAATTGGTATTCTTTAATCTAAGGCTAAAACGAGTAAATGTATTTTTCAAAAGTTTGAGACAATTAAACCATGTACGTGTCCTTATACCAGCTGAAAAGATTCTCATTTTAGACAGATGTAAAAAAAAAATTATCAATTTCGATTTCTCTTATCAATCTAAACTCCAAGAAACTAGAACTACCACACACAAAAACATTAGTAATCGGTTTTATAATCTTGCTATTTTTTATATTAGTTCCTTATAAATGTTGAACTCTTACATTATGGTCCATCTGAAAAATATTTTAGGTTTGCAGTATTGACATGTGTTGACTAGTTTTCAGCGATAATCAAGTCTGCGATTTACAGACAAATCTTTTTTAGAAATGTTTGCTTTTCCTTCTCATCTTTTTCGACAAATTCTTTGAGGTGAAAAAGTTTGCATGGATTCACAGTAGCTGTTATTGACAGCATTTACGATTGCTTGACTGAGTTCCATAGTCAATCTTTTTGGATTTCTTTTTCCTGAGGAATCCAAGCGTTTATCTATCCGTGTTTGCTTTTACTTCATGCTTCAACAGCTTGTCATAACACCAGTTTGAAAACATTGGTAAATGACCATGTAGGTGTACATATACGAGGCATCATAGGCTTAACTGGTTACTATAGATATAACGCTTCTTACTTTTAAACTGCAGTAACTATGCTCAAACAAGTATTACAAGCTTATAAGTAGATTATTCCTGTAAAAGTTTTCACAAAATTTTTTTCATATACCAGCTAAAAGAGTTTAGACTTGTATTAAAAAATGTATAATCAATTTTTGAATAAGCCATAAAAATGCAATAGTGCATCAAATTACATTTAATCAGCAAGTGTATACATTTTAATAAACGCAAATTGCATTGTACTCCATGCGTCGCGTCTTTCGTAAATATGTAAATGATTTGGAAGAAAGTATTTTTTTTGAATCAACTTCCTTTCTAACGTGATGATTCTGTAATGCACACAGAAGTTTATGAGCGTATAAAGTGTACCATGAAATTGAAACATCCATTTCTAAACACATTTCACAGGGAGAATAGTTTCTATCCCAATTTCGAGATTGCTTTCATATTTTTGGGCATTTATATACTTCATATTCTAAAGAAAAGAAAGACATTATGCTATGAATTTCAATGAATCTATATTTGCAACTTATTTACATAAAGTGTGTCAAAATACACAGAGTGCTGAGATATGAAGCAGATTTAGTAAATTGGACAACGTAAATAAGCTTATTTAAAGGCAGCTAGGAAATGAATACTATCTGAATAAATACATTTGGCTCAAAAAATATATGAAAAATTATATGTTTAATTCCAGTTGAAATTATAAGATTAATTTTGTGTGGTACACTTCTGAATTTTGAATTACTGCTAGTTTTTCCAGATACAAATTCCTGGACATTTTCTGGCTAATAGAACCACTTTTCTGCCTTATTGTTAATAAATTTCTTTTCTACTTTATAGTTAATAGAATAACTTTTCTACCTTAGAATCACTTTTTCTACCTTATAGTTAACAGAATCACTTTTCTTCCCTATAGTTAATAGAATCACTTTTCTTCCCTATAATTAATAGAATCACTTTTCTGCCTTATAGTTAACAGAATCACTTTTCTACCTTATGGTTAATAGAATCACTTTTCTACCTTATAGTTAATAGAACCACTTTTCTACCTTATAGTTAATAAATCTCTTTTCTACTTTATAGTAATAGAATCACTTTTCTACCTTATGGTTAATAGAATCACTTTTCTACCTTATAGTTAACAGAATCACTTTTCTTCCCTATAGTTAATAGAATCACTTTTCTTCCCTATAGTTAATAGAATCACTTTTCTTCCCTATAGTTAATAGAATCAATTTTCTACCCCTCAATATTGTCCATTCCAAATGATTAAATATAACTTTGAGATTCCAGTTCACAACACAGCCAAAAGTGGTGTAGAGTTGAATACCAAATAGCGGGTGATCAACTGGGAATTCTGTCTTCTGTCATGTTGTTAATACTCTGCAATTTGTCGTTTGAAGGACTTACAGGGGACGATTTCCATTTCGACGAAAACGGCGATGGCCCTTCCCGCTATAACATCCTTCACTTCAAGCAAGTGTCACCTGGGGTTTTCCGTTGGATTCGGGTTGGTCAATACCGCGATGGCGAGTTGCACTTGAACATGCCAGAAATCCAGTTCAACGTGAACGAGCCTCTGATGCCCGTTTCCGTGTGCAGTCTTCCTTGCAAGAAGGGCCAGGCGAAGAAGTACGTGGAAGGCGAGATCTGTTGCTGGCATTGCTTCAATTGCACCCAGTACCAGGTTCTGGTGACAGACACGCGTTGCGTGGAGTGTCCACCGGGGACGTTGCCTGATGCCGACCACACTCATTGCATTGAAATACCGGAGGTGTACCTACGTCCGGACACGGGCATGTCCATCGCTGCCATGGGCTTCTCCTCCTTCGGCATTGTTATCACATCCTTCGTTCTGGTAGTGTTTTTCAAGCACAACTCCACTCCTGTTGTGCGGGCTTCAGGAAGGGAACTAAGTTACGTTCTGTTGGGTGGAATTTTTTTGTGTTACGTCATGACATTCATCCTCATTCTAAAGCCGTCCGATGTGGTGTGCGGAGTGCAGAAGGTGGGCAGCGGCTTTTGCTTCGCCGTTGTCTACAGCGCTCTGCTAACCAAGACGAACAGGATTGCTCGGATATTCAACGCCGGCAAGAAGACTGCCAGAAGGCCGAGTTTCATTAGCCCGAAATCCCAACTCGTCATCTGCCTAGGGCTCATCTTGATCCAGGTGGCCATCACTGCCGTCTGGCTGTTTTTCAGCCCTCCAAGGGCTACTTACCACTACCCCACGAGGGAGGACAATAACCTGGTGTGCGCCAGCTCCATCAATGCTTCTTATATGATAGCGTTCACCTATCCCATAATTCTCATCATCATCTGCACCATCTATGCAATACTTACCCGAAAGATACCGGAAGCGTTCAACGAATCCAAATACATCGGGTTCACCATGTATACCATCTGTATTATCTGGCTGGCCTTTGTGCCCATTTACTTCAGCACGGCCAACAACGTGTCCATTCGCATCATCACCATGTGCGTGTCCATCAGCCTGAGCGCCACTGTATCGTTGGTGTGTTTGTTCACGCCCAAACTTTACATAATTTTGATACATCCTGAACGGAACGTGCGTCAATCCATGATGCCCCAGAAGTACAGTGTTGTGAAAAACAGTTTCTCTACTGGTAGCTCAGCTCATCGGGTGGATTCAGGAACCCAATCGGATGGTAGGTTGATTTTCGACAACTAGGCGCTGGCACCAATGTGCAATGTGTAATGTTTACTGAATTAAGTCATTAATTGGATAACGAGAAAAAATTTCCAAATGTATATCAATGGTATTCAAATGGATACTCCCAAGTTTACAGAAGCATACTGTAATCACCCATTATGAGTACATTTTTGCAATGGAGTGCATTTTACCTTTTGAGTAAATTTGCATTCGATTACTTTTGTACTCGTGCCTTTTGAGTACATTTGGTATTTAATTATGTTTTGTACTCAGAACTATTTTACTCGTTACTTTATTTTATTCAATGAACTCAATTACTGCCCAACACCGTACAGGAGTTTAGCAATAAATGCTGGACTAACACATAGGAACTGTATGCAGTATGTATGATGTGTTTGAAAACAAACCTTATAAATTGAATTCTCATAGCAATGTGAATGTTCATCTTAGAAGGTTTTTACTTATGCATCATTTAATGAGTATTTCTAAGTGATTAATGCCTTAATTTACAGCAACAACAAAAGTTTATGCGGAATATTGCCTAATGAGACGAAAATTCTTTTTTTTTTTTTTGCAACTGAAGTTTCGTCGCTTTAATTTGTTTTCTTCGTTGAGTGCATTATGGCAGATGATGGAAAGATTTGCTTCTGCTCTAATTTTCAAATTGTTTGTGAAGTAAGGCAAAAATTGCGAGTCTTATTTTAAAGTTGGCATACATCAAGATTAGAAAATAATTACTGTATAATGATACTTGAAAGAGGCAAACATAAATTACTTCAGCTTTTTATATGCAGTTTGGAAATACTCTAAAGTGGCGAGTTTCATGGATTAAAACACGTAACTGTTTCTTAAAAATTATAGTGGGTATTTCTATAGTAATTGCTGTTGGTATGTTTTTGTGTATAACAGTGCCATACGATTTTTAACGATTATTATGCTTACTTTGGTATTGTACAAATTATGAGCGAATCAGTGTAATGAAACATCAATTTTTCCTAGCATGTGCCCGAGTATACAGAATCAAAATGGCAGCGAAACGTAAAATTTGAAATACTCAGTGCTTTAATTATTTAATTTAATAATTTTTTCAGATTACGAGATGTACGAAAAATTAAGACCAGCTGGTTCTGTAAGCAGTAACATCAGTAGATCTACCAGTGCAACGCAAACAGTAAGCAACGAAATAACAATATTAACCAATTGCAGTAGCACACAGACGTTGAACAGTATTTGCAAAGAAACAACACAGCCTGAAGATGTCCAATTATAACATAATTTAAGAGACGTTAATTGGGAATTGCTGGTGTATACGTATGTGAATGCAGAATATAGAATTGTAGACACCCGTTAAAACTCTATAGCTGCTACAGTATATATATATAATGTAAAAATTGTGAATATCAAGCTTTTAAGAAATACCAATTCACCGATCAGAATGCTGAAAAATGATTATCTGGCATTGAAAAAGGAACAATTCGTGTAATTTACAATGAAGGATTTTGTTTTTGTATGAAGTATATTTGTTTAGTATTTCCATCTACTACTGTGTTAACTTTTCTTTGTTAACATAAACAAATAATATATGTTAAAATGTTTTATTCTATATCTTGATGAATATACCTGTAAAAGTAATGCAATTGTAATTGCTACTACGAAAATACTGTATATTGTAATTCAATATTTATAATGCTCTAGAACATTTTTTAAATATTTTGAGTAAAATCTGACACTTTTTTCGGATTACAAAATCTCATTGTAAATTACGTGTAGATTGTTTTAAAAAAACTTATGCAGAAGTGATACAAGGTGAATTAATTCATTGCTACAATTAGACTTTTCTAAAATATGTAAATAGTAATATGATGAAGAAGAAAAGAAGAGGAAGAAGGAGTAAGGAGATTTTTTGTAATTTTATTAAATAATTCCTCTATAATAGGCCAGGGTCGTTTTCTAATGTTAATTGCTATAATTATTTGATTCAGTAGACAATGGGATATGCATATATAGATACAGACTTGCACTTTCTGGTGTATAAAATACATTACATTTTGATATGAACAAAATGAAAAATTGAACTTGTATAGTCTTGTATACATATGACATGTGTCGTGGAGGATTATAACGTGGACTGGTGGCCATATACAGGACATTTAATATTCAATCTTTCAACAATAGATATATGATGTCACGTATAATAATATACACAAGTGATGCACAAACTTTGTTACATGGTGTTAAGTTTAACTAACTTACTTGTCTCGAAACAGGTCTATGATGATCACAAAAAATTGTAAACAAGGCGTTCAAATATTTGGTAAACTATAAAATAAGTATAAAAGACATTTTTAATATAAATTTAATTTTGTTACATTTATGTTCGAACATTTTGTCTTGATTTTCTTTTTAAATTAACTCATCTTGAACTGAAACAGTTTTATTGTGAACACTTTTAACAATTTTTGACTCGATAAAATATTTCGGGTAAGAAATTTTGTTATTGAATTCTAAGTCAGTATTTTCAAAGTCTGTGTATTGGTTGCTATTTGATGGTACGATTTTAAGGTTATTAGCTAATGATAAGAATTATAGGGGGTGCTTATTATTAAATATTCATTTTATTATAATACTTTATCTACTGTAGTCTATATCAAAACAACCATTGCTTTCGGGGTGTTTTTTTTTGCAGTGGTGTGTGCATAAACTGTTCATGCATGTAGTATAGTACTTGCCAACTTTATTTTACATTTGATTAACTATCGATGAATTATTTATTTGATAACATCTTTCCATTCATTTAATGGTATATCGCATGTTATTTCAAGAAAATAAATGGGTTTCATTTGACAAAATATCGACAATTTAGTTAATGTCACAACTTTATTTTCAAGTTTGTTCAAAATAAATAAACAATAATATTATTATTTGTATATTATCAATGGTATATCGAATGTTTTCTTGGGATTATAAAAAAAAGAACCTTTGCATAAATTCACCAATCGCAATCGCAATCGCAATTCTTCTCTTATGGATATGTCAACCACACTTGCAAATGTGTACTGCTTTTACGAATGGCCTCTCTATACATAGGAAAGAGCGACTTATCATGGTGTATTTTATAAGGCTTATTTGCAGTTCATAAATCTGAATTTGTGGTGGTTTTATTTCACATAAGCAGCGAGTTTGTTGCTTTAAGTGTAAAGCTACTCGCAAATTAAACTTAATGATTATTGCGTGCATTTTTAAACGATTGTGTCTTTAGTTTCATTATCGCATTTTGTGAGTAACGTTTAGAAACAAAAAGAACGGAACATCAGAAGAACCACAAATGTAAAAGTCAACATCAAACAGAAAGATATAGATTTAAAAGAAATATAAGGTAAATCTTACAACTATTTTACATTTAACTATTAGGATATTGCCTTATTGATCCTTTGCTAAAATTAAAAAGTTTTAGTTCATAGAAATTTTCAAATATTTAACAAATTATTTTGTAAGTGCATGCATGTTACAATGAAACAAGTAGACATTTAACGTTTTGGGTTAAAGGTAATTACAAATGTTTGCATCGCTGATAAAGTCTGAACGACATTTTTGTACAATGTTAAGTTTCCGTAACTTATCAGGCATGATTTCAGTAATAAGCACAGTGATCCTTTGGTATTTCCAATTTTCCTGTCACTTTTCTGCCACTATTGCTTCCTCCTGATCCTTTAGCTATATCGTCCTTTCCAACAAGCCAATAGGTCTCCATCATTCCTTTACCCTGAAATCGTTCCATCAAAAAAATTGGTCATATGCAATCGAAATATTTTTGATTAAATTGGTTTTTTTTAAACATTAAACATTTTTTTGTGAACAGTTCGTGCCTTACACCACTTACTTTGACTTCCATCGTTCCTCTTGGCTCCACATGGTATCTGCCTAATTTATCCAAAGCATCTTTCGTCCTTTGAGATATATGGATTTTTCCAGCTAATTTAAAAAGCGCCAGAAATCAATATTTCATAAAAAATCAACATTAAACAGGAAATTAAAAAATCGTAAGCTAGAATATTGCTTAGAAAATTAAATTATTGGAATGAAGATGAAAAATCTTCCTCACATTTTATGAATTTATTGTAATTATGATTTTTTTGTTCCAGCAATCAACTGAATTTCCAATAAATGTGACTGGTTCAGAAAAAAATTCGTTCAAAAACTTCTAAAAGGTAAGCAAAGTTTTAAAATAAACTCGAAAACTGAAAATTTTGTTTCATTAGCACGAACTTTTTTTTCTACTGTAGTCTCTTGCCATTAGCTGAAACTTTTGGCATATTTTGCCTTACATTTATTTTTCTTATCTTGTCAGTCATTAAATCAAAAACTCGAATTCCAATTTCTGTTCAGTTCTATTCGTGTTTTCGTATATTTCAACTCCCTATATCCTGTTCGTAATATGCATTCTCGGTTACACGAGACACATTTATGGATCGATAATGGTTGATTTATGACAGATTTGTTCGTATAAAAGTCAAATGGTGGCAGCACCTTCCCCTGTTGATTCCATGCGTGAGGCTGTATTTATCGTGTCCCCAAATAAACAATATCTTGGCATTTTTGTTCCAACGACTCCAGCAACGCATGAACCTTCAAAAACACAGTACATTTCAGTCAGAAATACTTATATATTACTACATTATTATTAAAGATAGACTTAAACTCAACAGAGAGCAAAATTTAATGGAAATATTGTTGTAAAAACAAATTATTTTCTTGGTTTGAAACTTATCTAAAATTGCTCATGTGACTTAGATTTTTGTATTATTTTATATTGTAATAAATAATTTACCTGTCCTTATTATTATACGAAAGCATATTTCTACTTTTCTTTACTTTGAAATACCACCAACCAGTATGGATCCCGATTCTGATTGCAATATTTTCGTTTAATCGGTGGGGAATTCGAAATTTCTTCGTTCTTGTTAAAATTGTCAGCGCCATGCTTGCAATCTCTCCAGCGTGTCTTTGCCCTGTATACATAAAAAACACCACTATTATGCTTATATGAAAAACATGTAAAAAGACTTCTCTTGTTATCATATACGAGAATAATACTAAGGTTAAATTAAACGAAATCCATTATTAATTTCATGTGGTATAATTATATGTTAACGTGTAATAATGCAAGATAAATTAAGCCAAACAGACCGTTTCTGTTTGGTAATCCACTGGCAACCATATACGCATCCCCAATGGTTTCAACCTTATAGACATCATAATCCTCCACACAGTCGTCAAAAATATTATACAAATTATTGAGCAGACGGATAACCTAAAAAAGAAATTGTTTAATTTTTTCATAATTTTTTTGTTAAATGTATTGCTGAAATCTGAAGTGAAAAAGAAATGCACTTTAAAATGCATTTTTAAATACATTTTTAGAAATTCATTTAGAAATGCAAAAAGTCCCATGTGGGACATTATTTTCTAAATTCCCATTAAAGTATTTCTAAATAATTAAATTTCAATAAAATGTTAAATTTGCTATATTATGGTAGCTTCAACAATTCACAAGGCACTGTATCGCAATTCTACTTAGAATTCATATTTCGAAAATATGGTATATAAAATCTTCGTTAAAATTAGAAATTTTATTATTTTTTTCGAAAAATGTTTTGCATCTTTTTTTATTTTAAATTTCATTCAAGTAGGCGGCTTTATTTGGATTTTACTTGTATGCAAATATATATATATATATATACAAGTATTCAAAAGTTGCATTTTTGATGAACTTACGCGGGTTTGGACATTAATGTACCCAACCATGCACAGTGGTAAAATCCGGATCTTTTTCAACTCAGTACCCTATACAGTCAGAACATAAATGCCATATATTGGAGTGGGGAGGTCGTACCCAATCAGTTCAGGAGAATGCTGCTACGTCATTAGCGACATAGACATCATTAATAGATAAAATTTCTACTAAATCTGGACTTGGCTATTCGCATGCAAAATGAAGGTTGTGATGGATTTGCCCCCCACTGCGGCCCTAAATTTTAAATTGTGTTCTTCCAACTAAATTCTAGATTCAAATCCGATCATTTCGATTGAGCCATAATTTCTGTAAACACAAAGTATTTAAAGTTTCAGAAATAAAAATACCTGTACTGGACTGCTTTCAGACGAAATTCTCGTGAATCCAACAATATCACTGAAATATACTGTAACCGACTCGAAACTTTCTGCCACCACTTCCTGCTTTTCCTTCAGTTGTCTGGAAACGGCTTCTGGTAGCATTTGATTAAGCAAGCGGTTGCTTCGATTTTTTTCTTGATTTAATTCTTGCGTTTTGGCCATCAGGATACCGGCGTATATTTGAATTGTTTTTGTGGTTTTGCAGGCGAATAAGATAATAGCAGGGCTGGATGCAAGAGACAGAACCAAAAATACCAAACCCAACACTCTCTGTTTGTTAGCATTTTTAAGTTCTTCTTCTACGCGGTCATGAATTGATGAACTTTGTTCATTTTGAATTTGTCTCAATTTGCTTAGGAAGGATATCATTAGATTGAAGTAATGATAAATTCGATCGGATCCTCTTAACATTGGCTTATTTTGAATGATTTCTGACCGAAATTGGGCAAGCTTGCTATAATCCTCATCACGTGATAGCACTGCTTTCAATTGAGGTTTGATTAAAGGTACCAGGAATTGAGACATGTTCAAATACTCATGACCTAAAGATTCGTGTTTGATATATTTCAAATAGTTTGAATGCGACAGGATACCGCAACACATGTACTTCTGGCCGTATATCATTGCAATGCCGAAATTCTCAATTGCATTAATCATTAATTTGTAAGACATCAATAATCTGGAAAAAAAAAAGCTTTGCCTGTTATAAAGATTAAATTTGTGTAATTAATTGTGCAGTGCACGATAATAGAAATATGAGCATTAAGCCCACATCAAATATTGCTTATGAACTAACATTGGGTCATGCACATATATAAAAACTTAATTAATAATGTGGATATAATCCGATTATCGTTTTGATCTCCTGTAGGATTTGATTAATGTTTGCGTGCTTCCATATGTTATTTGCTGGGGGTTTTATGCGTGAGTTTAAACTCTAACCAAAACAAGGTGCATTAGAATTATATTTAAGGTGTTGTTTATTTAAACCCGTGCAAAACAAAATTTTGCTGGATTCGTTCGTTATTTAATATAGTATATGCAGTCATTTCTGTTTTATCACCTGTTCTCATTGCAAACTTTTTTACTTACTCTGGTCTACGTTAAGGTAAAAGGTTTAAATTGAATATAAATACATTCAAGCAGTCTGATTCTTCCTTCCCCCCCCCCCAACAAATTTGCACATAATGTCGTTACTCTCTATATAGTGCTACACTGTGAATCATATAAAGTAGATCGAACTCCATAAAAAAATCACAACTTCATGAAAAGTGCTTCAAGTTAAATGAAATTGGCACTTACATAGAACAATAGTGTATGAACAAAAATTAATCATAAAATGTGCTCAAAATATTTCCGGTGGCCTTTACACAAGCCCGGAGTCTAACGCGCCATTCTTTGATTGACGATTCGATTATACACTCGTCGAGTTCAATCAAAGTTTTCTTAATTCATAGTTCCAAGTCTTCGATATTATTATTCTTCGATTTGTAAACCTTTACCTGCAGGACTCCCCACATTTTGTAGTTCACTGGATTAAAGTCCGGAGTGTCTGGTGTTCAGTGGTTGGGTTCGATGAACTGTGGCGTTTCCCGTACGTTGCAGCAGTTCAACTGTTTTTCGAGCACGGTGAGCACCGTCTTGTTGACAAGTGAAAAAATCCGAGATTTGTCTCATGTTCAGAAGACGTTTTTCTGTTCCTACACTGTTGTTCTATGTAAGTGCCAAATTTCATTTAAATCGAAGTTGTGATTTTTTTATTGGGTTCTACTATTGTATGACTCACAGTGCAGTATGCAATGATTACGAAAAAAGGTACTTTACCTCCACATCTCATTGTTATTTGAATGACCGGTGTTTCCGCTTAATAAAATATCAAGAAGTTCATTCAAAATGTACTCGTAGGTTGACAGGTTTTCCAAAGAAGAGTTTTTCTTCAAATTTGAACGATATTCTCCCAGTTGAACGTGAATTATTAAGCGCGAATCAAAAATATTCGTTACTCGCTTGGAGTAGTGAGGCCATTGTTTCAGGTTTGTTAAGGAGCGATCAGTTGATTTAAAACGAAAACTTAGGTTATACAATCTGAAATTTATGAAAATATAATCCATCTTACATATGACAGTTATGGCTTCAGTGCAACGCGTTTATACTGTATTTTATAATCGTACCTATCATCATCATCCTCATCCGTTAGAACATAAAGAGAAACATAAGCTCGCTCAAGTTGCAAGTGGACAATCAGCTCTTCCAGGTTAGCCTCCTGATCAATCTATTCAGCACATAACATCGTAAATTCTTAATTTTGATATAACCATTATAAATTATTAAAACGGCAGGATGTCTGGCAAATATTTCAAGTAAGGTTTTGTTTAATATTTAAACATTTGTAAGATTACGTTTCCTTTTTGACTATAGAACGCTTTTTTCTTGTAATTATGTGCGTTAGGTTACGCTATCAACCTTTCAATTGGGATACCCTGGTGTGATTCCTGGGTCGGCTATCATGACTGGTTTTCGCGATTTTCCACAATTGTTTCCTGACAAATGCCGGGATACTTATTCTAAAAATCGCCCGCAACCGTGGTCATTCAACAAATTAAAAACTACCTGAAACAAATGAACCTTAATAGCCATTTTAAATTGAGTTTTAAAAGTTAGTGAAAGGGGAAAAAAACATCAAAAATAAATGTGCCCCCAGTCCCAAATGTATAATTGAATTTTTAAAACTTCGGGAAAGTCGAGAATTATGCCCAAATTTGTGTTAAACACAAATTTTATACTCCTTTCGATGTCAGGAAATTGGTAGCGAGAATGGGCTTTGGTATGCTCCAACAAATTTGCCTGGCACCCTACTGTTACAAAAAATTAGAGACATTTATGATGTTGGAAGAAGGGTGGGTGTGGGCTAAAATGGACACATTGTGGACTAGGGGTAAGGGAAGTCAATTTTTGGAGGAATTTCTGTGACGTTGTTTTTGAATGGCAACATATTAGTCATAAGTTATGTGAATTGAAGATTTGGAACTCATTATTTTTTAAATATTTCTGCTTAATATTTCTAACTATTCAGTGATAAATACTTCTATGATGTATACAATATAGAATTCATGGTTCTTAATTAATACAGCGTAAATGTTAACTTAGTCGGAACTTTCATTTAAATAAACTTTAATCAATCCTTATAAGACCTGGAATTAATAGTGATTATCGTTCTAAAAAAAATTTAAAAATACATCATAGGAAATTAGCGTCAATATTACACGAAACTCTCGAAAAATGTGGTATGTTTAAATGTTGCCGTTAATAAAGGAAAGGAACATTTTTTAAACATTTTTAAAGGTTTTTTTGCAAATGCAAAAAACCTTTCCAAAATAATTAAATTAAGCTGGTGTTTGTTGCAAAATAAACGTCATATATAAGTCAAACATCCTGGTTATAGCTAATTTAAAATAGTAACCTGTTGCTTGATTTTAACCATGGACTTTTGCTGCTCAACCACATTGACGGTAATTATGCAAAGAAGTACAAGTAAACCAACGATAGGAATCATTGGAAATATCAGCATTTGTAAAAGGTGTAGCCGTTTTCCATGATTTGTTATTGGGTCAATACCACAACATCCACTTTTTATTGTGATTACTGCTGATTCTTCGGTAATACTCAAAGATGGGCGACTGCCGTTCAGCATCTCAAAACAACATAAAAAAGATTTCATTTAATCTTAAACTTATTAAAAGCATGTCATTCTTGAGTCACACTGAGTTTATAATGCTGTCAGACATTATTTTAAAAATAAGTTTTTATACTATTTGTTATTAACCTATTCATACTATTTTGTGATATTTGTTATCAGCTATCTTTAAAATCTGAAGAATAACAATTGTTAAGTGGAATTATTAGTAATATTCAATTAAGCTAGAATTTAAATTGGAAATTTTAGAAAACAAAGTTTAGTATTAATCTTTGAGCTTCCTACCTTGGTGATACCAGATGAATGTCGTTGCTCTAGTCTTAATGGATGTATTATGTTGAGCACATACAGTATACTATTTTGAAGCTATATCAGATGCACCGTCCATTGTCAGTGGTGGTGTTTTCGTAACTGTTATCATCAAATAAGTCTTAGCTCTATGTTGTGAAGGGGGCATTGTAATCGGTTCCATCCTCTCGCTTGATTTTCAACCTAATCTGATCTAATGACTAAAAGGTAATTATGTCGGATTTAATTGCACGTAAACTTTAGGCTACATGTAAGCACAAATAAAGTACAGTATCTTGAAGAACGAATCGATAAATAATGACAGAATATTACCAAGACTTTTTTGTTATTGTTAATAACAATTATAATAGATCAACAATGCAATAGCAATATACATAGTCGATATAACGAATACGTACGCAGTACGAAACTTCCTGTTGTTACAGAAAACATAATTCACGAAATCTTGCACGAGCTGCATGTATAGTTTCAAAATATTGATGTGAATTGTTTAATCATCAGATTCAGTTTCAATGTGATATTTCAGATTTTGAAGTAAAACTAGGTTTTTGTGAACTACACACATGTATTTTGTATTTCACTATATTAGCTATTTATATGGACTAATTTATAAAATGGACGTATTTTTACAGGTTTTTTTTTTGCCATTTAGAACCTGATTTTTTTAAAGAATTTTTTTAGTCATGTGTGTTCACTTTTACAACGTACATTTTCATTTATCCTACGTATTTCACTGTTTCACGTGTTTTTGAATATGTGTTTGTTTCGCTTTGTTTTTTAACCTTTGTTTCGCGTGTTTTTATCATTTATTGCATTAACCTGCTGTTGTTTTCTTCGTCAATATTTTTTCTTTCCCATATTTTTGTGAGTTCTAAATTTTAAAGTCATGTTTGTCCATTGTAATGATAGTTGTAACCTCATTTAAGGATTTCTTATACACTTCGAGTGGCATCACTGCATAGTTCAAGATGGCGGCGCCAAAGAATTTCTGTTAGTCTATAAGGTATGAAAACCGCTTGTAGTTATACTTACAAGTCGGTTTACAAATGCATGTGTTCAGATGCTTGTTAGCGTTCAACTCTGTAGGGTTAACTGCGACGACGGTTGGTGTACCTCAGTATATCATCTTGAGCGGTAAGACCAAGGTCGTATATATATAACTCCCCTCTCCCCCGAAATCCAAGAAATTATACAAATTTCAACCTGAATCGACAAAATATACCTAAAAGAGGATTAGCACTTTTTTAAAGAATGCCTTTTCTGCTCTAAAAATGGAATTTTTATCATTAAAAGCGCAATGTATCTAAGATAAAAACGCGAATTTTGTAAGGTAAAAACAATTATTTTCGAAGTCAATACTCAACATTTTATTGGCATTAATTGTGAATGAAAATTAATGAAATTTTGTAAGGTGGAACCGACAAAATCCAAAAAAAAGCGTAATTAGTCAAATTAAAATTTTAAAAACAAGTAATTTTTTTGTAACTTGCTAAGAATATAATGTTGTTTTTAGAAATTTCACTCTAAGATTCAGAAAAAAACAACGTATTTTTCCATAAAAAATTACACGATGGGCATAAAAAGCGTACATTTTTGAAGATATATTTGGGCCCTTCTATTAAATTTCACCCATTTTTGAAAAAACGGTACGGGTATACTCTTTGCATACGTACATGCTGCAACGTGTCGAATTCTGCAAGAAAAATCCGAAAAAAATGCATCCCAAGGGCCCCAAAAATGCATTTGAAAGTGAACACGAAGAGCCCAAAATTTTATTTTTCATTTTCCCTGGTGAAAGAAAAAATTGAAAACCATTGAATTTTCCAAACATTCTGAATTAGTTTTATTATAGAACAATTGAGAATTAGGCTTGTCCAATTATTTTGTATATTTCTTCAACAATTTTGAAATGTCCCTTCAATCTTCCAAATGTTGAATTGTCAATTAAGTGAATTATTCATTTGTTCAATTTGCAGAGAAACATTAGGATTATCGAACACGAATTGTCTTGCTATTAGCCAAAAGTTTTGAGTATTTGGATGTGCATTAATCCTCAATTTTCCATCTATTATTAATGTCTTTATTTGGAAATGCAATAATCCAATGATTTCTTGTAGTTTAATATTAATTAATTATTTGAAAATGCATGCAATAATTTC
>JAQGAE010000769.1:0-30027 GCA_034696685.1 Julus scandinavius | reverse complement strand
TACAAAATGGCGGCTGAAACAAACCCGGAGGGCAAACTTTTTTGCATATGTGCGTAAATACTTGTATATACGTACATGTACGTCTTGGTGGAGAGCCGGCTTTAGAAAACTTAAGTGTTTTTGTTTAATATGCAATGCATATATGTACATTACAGCAATGGGAAATTTTAGGGGCATGTCAATATTATGCTGTTGTTATGCTTGGTATTATTTGGATAAAGTGTTTTTTTACGCAATTAATATATGCATGATTTTTCCCATTACATGTTTGAATTGCTATTGGTATAAGTACATGTTCTAAAGGACAATTTCCATTTTTGCGTTTTATCACTGTAATGCACTTTATTATGTATACGTTCACCACATTTTATGTGTAATCAACACAGTCCAAATAACATAATACGAGATTTAATGTGTTCACATTCTCGTGAAAACAACTCACGTACTATTGTTTGAATTTCTCCCTATAACAGGTGTCCAGTAAATTTGCAGTGAAAAATTCAAGGAAATTTCAAGGAATTTTTCTCAAAAAGTCTGAAAAACAACAGATGATATACGACTGGTTTTTTTTCCTATTAGAAACTAAGTGCTTTAAATGCATTTTTACTATTTTGCAATAAGTACATTAAATGATTTTTACAATCATGGTGTCCAGTAAATTTGCAGTGAAAAATTCCAGGACTCCACCCACCCAATATTTTACCAAAGAGTCTGAAAAACAACAGATGTTAAACGACTATTTTTTTCTTCTCCTATTAGAAGCGACGTGCTTTAAATGGATTTTTACTATTTTGCAATAAGTAGCTAAAATGATTTTTACAATCATGGTGGCCAGTAAATTTGCAATGAAAAACTCTTGGACCCTATACCCACCAACCTACCCACTGCATGAAACCAAATTGAAACACAGGTTGTAATTTGTGTATCTTTTTTACAGCTTTAAAGGTAAATTGCAACAGTGGCGATGCTGTACTTTTTTTAGTTTTTTGATTGCCAATGCAGCACAGCAGCACTGATTATAAACTAGCATCCACCTTAAGTTTGGCTTTAATTTGAGAACCGTGTTTGCAACAGGAAATTGAATTTGCACGTCTTCCAATTTGATTTTGTTGATGCCGTTCGCCAACGTCCACATGCAAGCCCTTTGCTACAGTCATCAGGTCGCCTTGTAAATTAGATTTATATACAGGTTGTGACCTTTACAGAATGAGTATAATCCAAAAGCAAGTCGAAAGCGGGCAGTAAATTTCGATTAATATCAACTTTCATATCACGTTTGTTGTTCAACCATCGATAGACCGTAGATGTGAGTTAACGTAGTTCATTATTTCAATAACATAACTCCGTGATCGCAAAAGCTCGTTTCTGCCTTTTCCAAATGGTGCCATTGGCATTTTATGGGCAGAGATTTCGGAAAAGACTTCCCTCGTCGAAACTTGAACAGTTCGGAGGGACCCGACTGTGCGATTGTGACCATGTCGCTGAGTGCCTCGTTTTTGGGCACAACTTCTTAATGGGCGATATTCCAAAGTATAGCTGCTTTATTTTATGGGCTTGGTAAGGAAGACTTTGCTTTACTGTTCCTAGTATCGCTGCCTAGAAGCAAAGTTTTAGGTCGCCTTGCGTTTTTTTTTTTTTTTTTTTTTTTTTTTTTTTTTTTTTTTCTTTGCCTTTTTCATATACTTGTATAACGATCGTAATGTATCGAAACATTTAATCGACCATGTATTCTGCAAATGCGTCGCTTAAAACGAACAGGACTCAGGAAGGGTTGCACATTTCTGGAAGCCCTGGGATCATCAGGGAAATTCATTGCAAATGATTATTGCCCACATTAAACTGAAATGTTGTTTTGAAATTCGCTTCAAAATAAATGTACGCTGGTGCACAAAAATAAACCAATAAATCAAAACTGAAACATATTTCTCAACTGGTCTTTGATGTACTTTGGAGCATTGATTACGGCTGGTAATAAAATACTAAACAACATTCGAAAATGTTCGGAAATGTACAAAACCAATGTCATCATCCTAAAGAACAGGTGTTTCTTTTCCTGTATCTACACCTGTTATTTATTATAAATCGAGACAATGTTTTATGAACATTTTCTCAAATAATTTGAACATTTTTGAAATAATATACTCCTCTAATAAGTATTTTTAATGATTCCCGAAATAAATCATTCACATTATCAATCACACACATAGGGCCAAAATGACAACTTTTGTGGAATTCAGGTGGAAATTCACTTGAAACATGTATATGTAAATGCAAGAGTTAAGACGCGTCTCCACCAAGACGTACATTGTACGTACATACAAGTTTTTACAAACATTGCGGAAAAAAAGTTTGCCTTCCAGGTATTTTTCAGCCGCCATTTTGTATGTATAATCGTGTATGTACGTACATTTGAACGATCGCACGGGAGGAGGTCTAGATCAAAGGGGGAAAATGTATGTAGTCAGCCATTGGCTCAATTGAAGCATTGTACAGCTTTTAAATTAATTGCTGTACAATTTTGATATTTACATATATTTACAAAATGGCGGCTAAAACAAACCCGGAGGGCAAACTTTTTTGCATATGCTTGTAAAAACGTGTATGTACGTACAATGTACGTCTTTGATGGAGACCCGGCTTAAGTGCAAGTTGTATGTTGATGCTTCATTGGCATTCTGAAACATGTTCATAACAGGCATGTGTATGTATATTGTATTTGATTACAACGCATATTTTGAACATTGTTTGCATTATATATGGTAAATGATAATTAATCTTATCATTACTCTGAAGAGAGAACCACATTATCGACATTTTCTGAACCTAAAAACCTCGCTTGATTCCACTAGCAGTTAACCAAAAATTATCTACGAAATAATTGACAAAGCTTTTAATTAAGGTTAGTGCGGGATAGCCAACGTTTTGCTTTTGCTATTGGCATTGCGGGCCATTAGCGCGGCCTGGACTTTTCAAAAACAAATTTCCAAGTTGTTTGAATCCACGCTTCACTCAATTAAACCTTGTAACAATGCCTGGCGCACAATAGACGACGTCCTTTCCTTAATTAATTGTTGGCTAATCATCGACTGGAACATGAAACAAAGTTTTTATGGCCTTTACGACTAACATCATGCCATGCAACACGCCTTTTGGAGGTCTATACATGGATGCATCCCCGTACAAATGATGTGCAGAAAATAACCAGAAAAATATCCCAGTGCGTTTCTTGCAGAAACTACTCTGCAGAAATTTGATACAATTCTGGCAATTTGTATTCCCAGAAAATAGTTTGCACAGCTTTCAACCAAATTTCTGCAGAATTTTAAAGATGCTTTAAACTTGCAGAAATACTCTATACTAATTAACCCCTCTATACTAATAAATCCTTCTAATCTAATAACCCCTCCAAACTTAAAACCCCTCCAAACTTAAAACCCCTCCAAACTTATAGCCCCTCCAAACTTATAACTCCTCCAAACTTATAACCCCCTCCAAACTTATGACCCCTCCAAACTTAAAACTCCTCCAAACTAATAACCCCTGCAAACTAATAACCCCTTTAAACTAATAACCCCTCCAAACTAAAAAACCCTCTAATCTAATAAACCCCTTTAAATTTATAAACCCCTCTAATCACATTCACATCACATAATAGTTAATAAATTAATATGAGCATTTATAATCTTAATGGTAATGAAGTCCCAGTATTAGCTAACCATAACTCCCTTTTCTAATGCTTCACTTCCAAGTAGTACAGGTGGCTGAGTGGGTAAAAGATTCCGGGTTCGCTTCCCTTTGTTAACTATTTAAAAAAAAAATACATTCTGCAGAATTCTGCAGGAATGACTCTTGCAGAATTAGACACCATAATTCTGAAACGATTTAGGACGTTGAATTCTGCAGAATTCTGTTAGTCATTTTTTGTATGGGTCTGTAATTAAAGCTGCTATATAACTGTTAGTTTCAACAAACATTAATTCTTTTACACAATATTCCATTGATTGTGAACTAAATGAGCACAAGAGCAGAATTTAAATTACACTGTGAGTCATAAAAAAGTAGAACAAGTGCCAAATTTCACTTAAATCGAAGCATTTTTTCACGAAGTTGTGATTTTATTGTTATTGGGGGTTCTACTTTTTTATGACTCACAGTGTACGAACAGAGGTTCTGTCATGTAATACAGTATCATTTATGCCAATAATCTCAAAGGTCCGCTTGATGTCCTTTCAAAACGAGATTGAAAACGACTCCATTTTCAGTGTAAACTAATGAGAGGATCCCCAGTTGACTTGCGGATAATTTTCAGGACTTTCTATGCCTTTGAGTCTTTGCCAAAATTAAGCCCTCTGGACATATAATCTTCCATTCTAAGGGAAAAAGCCAGTGTATATTTATGCTAGTGTCGTGACTGTTACAGGGTTTTACGACATGCTTGAAATCTGGGTTATTTCTTCTTTTGTTTAAGAAAATTAAAATTCACAAAAATTGGAAAATTATCAGGGGATTACCAACCATTGTCATTCCATATCTATAGAGTACATCTCTGTCTACCAAGTCCTCATTTTTAGAAATTGTACTTTTTGCACTGTTTTATTTGCACATTTGTTTTAGGCTGGAATTAAAGTATAAACCTTTTCAGCTAATAATTGGGATTAGAATGTTATTGAAATCTAGTTTTTTTGAGCGAATGACGCACATTATATGCAGTTTTATTATTGACATTAACCTAATTTTCATGGGAATAAAGGCTGTTCAGAACTTAGTCCATTAGAAAATTGTCAAATTAGAACTTAGGAGATGATGATGCCTCCAAGTAAAAGGATTTCATTATTTATTGATAGCAAATGGAGATAGTTAAACAATGCACTAAAGCTTTTTTTCAGAGTCCATCAGAATTATTACAAAATTAATTAATCTTTAAGGTGCGTTTCCACTTGAGATTAACTCTCGCGACTTACTCGTCACATCTCGTATTCCACAAAATTTCCCAAACTTAGCTTTAAACATTAAAAAACTAATCATAGCATCTCCTCAATACTCTGCTGCTATGCGAGAAAGGCTATCGTCAGGGCGTTTTTTATACATTTTCGGCCTAGCTCTCTCGAAAGCTGCTCTCAAAACGGAACATGGTTCGTATTTTTGCGAGCTGCTATCAGAGAGGTCAGGGATCACGTGTCCCCCCATGGAAAAGAAATGCGTTTCAAAAATGCATATAGATTGAGACACTGAAATGCATTTCAAAATGTATTTTGAATGTAGTTTGAAATACGTTTTTAGAAATGCATTTTCGGTGTCTCAATCTATATGTATTTTAAATGCATTGCAAATCATTGTCAATGCATTTCTGTTCCATGTGGGATCCACTAGCGATAAAATTTGCTAAAGACAGCTATAGAGCATCTCGAGAGTTTCTCTTACGTGGAAACGCACCTTTACAACAACAACAACAACAACAACAACAAACCTGAGAGTAGCATTCTAAAGGTGCGTTTCCACGTGAGATTAACTCTCGCGAGTTACTCGTTATGCATCTCATATTCCACAACATCTCCCAAACTAAGCTTTAAACATTAAAAAACCGTAAACATAAGCATATCGACAGCTGCTCTCAGAGCTGCTATCAGAGAGGTCAGGACCCACGTGTCCACTAGCGATAAAATTCGCTAAAGACAGCTATAGAGAGCATCTCGAGAGTTTTTCTCACGCACCTTAATTCCTGCCAACATTTTAAGCACAAAATTTATAGGTTGTTAGTTCACAAATTGTTTCTTGCAGTGCCATTTTTTTAAAAAAAAGTGTGGTTGCACCCTATATCAAAAATGAACTGTAACATTCTGTTTCATTTGGACTCGCAGTAAAACCCATAAATAAAATCGCACGACTGCGAGGCAAGTTTGCGCATGACTGCATATTGATCGTCCCTAAATCGCCTTTGGTCATGGTTGCAATTGTTTTCAGTTTGCGGACCTTAACAGATTATAACCCATCACGAGTGCACATGCAGTAGTACGTCTGTTGGTGGAGCTCAGAAACAAAAGATACAATGTGGTAAAAATGGCTGTTTGTTGCCTGATGAATAGTTAGGAATATGCGGCGCAGGCATTGTTTTTCAGCATGTTTACAAACGTCGTATCTGATTTGCTTGTCTTTGTGCCAGGCACTCAAAACTATTGTTTAATGGATAAATGGACGAAGAAGGGAAGCCTTGCTAACGAAAGCCCCGTTTCAGAAAAATAGCAGCGTTGTGAAAAGGCTCTTCTTCATTTGAGTTTTTTTTTATCTATTGATTCGGTTGAGCTGCGCTATGGCTTACCCGTGTACTTCCAAATTGCTTTATACGCTATTCAATTGTTAAAAGTGTGTTTCAACTTTCTATCATGTAAAATGCCATTCTCAGGCAAATACAAGATAACGTCAGATTACATAGGAAAGATAAGTTTACATTGAAAGCAAAGTTAGAGGAAAGATACATATACTAATTCATTGCTCAATGATGTATATTATTTACCTGAAGACCTAAACGACACTATACATGCATTCATTGGTTTGTTTACTTCAAATGAAATTACCTTAGATTTGGCTTTTTTATATTTTTGTACTGGGACCCAGTATGAACTTACAGTGCATACGTATTTCTATGCATAAAATCGATACTCTATACAATTTTTTCCATCGTATTTGGGATTGATTACATTGAATCGCATGTAGTCTATATATGCATTGTATTTCTTTAACAATAAATTTACAAAAATTACCTTCTAACATAACTATCTTTCCATTTGTATTTATATTTTTGTAATATAGACCTGACATAAGAACTTACTGTGTATAAATATTTTTATACAATTTACTTCCATCATATTTTGGGATTGAGAACATTTAATGACATGTATTCTATGCATTAATTGTATTTCTTAACAATATATTTCCAAAATTTACTTTTTTATATAATATCTTGCCATCTTTGCTTGAAATCAGCAGTTACTTAATCACTACTTGTACAAATTCTGGGGAATTCTCCAGAGATTATTTTGCTATATTGTAATATTTCTGCATTTTTATTATAATTAAGTTGTATTGAGTTACAATTTTTGCAGTAGTTTTGCAGTAGTTGCTACCATAATACTAATTTGTTTTAAGTTTAGACAATCCTTTAAGCTTTTAAAACATTTATAAACAAAACTTAGAATTATTAACAAAGACTAATTTAAAACTGAAGAAATACAACGCCACACGATATCCACATAACACAATCCTTCTTTTCGCAAATCAGACACGCCCGAATTATTTAATTAAGCTACCTGCACATGAAACTGAAATTCATTATGATAAGTACTCTGGTGATATGCCTGCTTAATATTCGCCAAGTAAGTGTATTAATTGACGCGATAATTTTATAAGCAAATTAAATCTTAATACAAAAATTACCATGCGTCTCATGCATAATCCATGGCTTGGGATAACTGCTAATATATTTTGTGCAAAATCAAATTAGTTTTTTTATTTGCATAATTGAGTTGCCATTAATAATTACATTCAATATTATCAACCTACCTGAGGTTGACGCAACATTTCTACGGTATGCTTGAAGGCAACTTCGCAAAAAACGTAATACAATTTGCCGCTATTGATTATCTTAATAACAATACAATAATGTAATTGTGTTTGACTTGTGTGAATGTTGGAAACACATTAATATTGCATTGGGAGCTGCAGCAACACGCAATTGATTCATCAAATAAGTAAGCATTACCAATTATAAAAAGGCTCCAGCATCTTACATGTTGTTTCTAAACCTAATACAAGTATACAATGTTTATAAACTTGATACAAACTTAAAACATTGGGCAGTACCAAGTACACAATCCAAGCAACATCGCCAAAAATACAACACAACATTTTTTGTTGGAAAGCCTTTGTCAATTCTCCTTATTTCAGCTCAGCACCCCCTGGTGGCGCATGTGCCTTTAGCATTTCATTTCCAACATGGCAGCCTCCTTTTACTCCAAAAGCAGCTGTTTATGATCCCAATGTTCACACGCTGCAGCACTAACCGTTTTAAGGTTGAACGTTTGAAAGCTATATTGGAAAACCCATGTTAAAAGCTCATTCATCACCAGGGGGTGCTCAACCGGAATAAGGCTAATTTTGGTGTAAGCACGAGACTATCATTAATTTAAAGATTATTGTATTAGCCTTATTAGCTGCTTAACTTTGCAAGTGCAATCTACATTGGCATCATGAATTATTGATTCTTAAGTTTCATTGTTTCTACAATCTCCTTTCAAATCTGATATTTTCTACCAATATTTAGGATATATAACCCCGAGAACAATAAAAAAATTATTCGTTGCAAAGCTACCCAAATTTGGAAAATTTGAGTGGGTGAAAATGGGGCATTTTCCACCATTTTATTTCTAAAGATATTCACAAACCATAAATCATAATAACTTGTATTCACAAATTTACTTTATACGTACTATTGTTAATATTATGCGCAGTGTTGAAAATAGTTTCTTATTAATAAAATAAAAACTTTTCACAAACTTGTGAAAAGAACAACATCAATGCAAAATTATTAGATTTCCTGCAAGCTTGACTTTTCTCCACACATAAATGGTATGGGAAGCTTCAGCATGATATTAAAATCTATATCATTGAGTTCAATATCAAGAAATCTTCTACAGACGCCTCAGATGATGACTGGAACAGTACACATAACCACCATAACTGGTTTTAATGTACTTAAATATGAAAACATTGCCTCTATAAACTTGACTTTTAGAAAACTTTAATATTTTGTAATAACTTGCTTATTTGTAGTGAAATTACACTTTTCCTTCCTGTATTCGTGTGTTTCAACAGAAAGCCACCATTTTACACAAATCAATGCAGGAACACAAGTGTTAATCTTTTTATACATTCACGCTTTCAATTATTGGAAATGTCCCATTCCTACCCACTCTCCCTTACTGTATCAAAAATGAAAGCCTGGTGATTTGTAACACCTATACTGATAAAATCATTTTAAGACAGTGTACATACAAATGGTGGCTGAATAGCCTTTGACGGCTGAAACATCATAGAAATGCCATAAAAATGTATGGCTTTCCTGTGATATTCCACTCACGATAATGCTACAAGTCACAAACTACTCAATGTGGATGTCACAGACTGCAATAAGCTTTTCTTTGAAGCCCCTTGTGTTAGAGGCCCATAGTACTATTACTGTGCAGAGTCAATGAGTCTTTGAAAATGCACATCAAGCTGTAAAGTATCTTTAGTTTCCCAAACACATCTTTCGAGTAGAACGGTCATGGCTTACTTGTATAATAAACAGGAGTGTTTCCAACACGTGCTGCAGCTGGATCCATTGTCAAACTGTATGAAAATGGACAAGCCTAAGTCAAAGATCGTGGATGAAGGTTGTCCTTCTTGAGTGCACTCGATGCCCTATTTCAAGGCTGAATCCCTGGGCCAAACCTGGCCGCATAATTTATGTAAATAGGCTCGAGCATGCTTCCGGAATGCTTATCTAGTTGATAGTTTTGGACACTAATGCTATTCGGTTGTGCTTTCAAAAATGCGGTTATTGATGGCTGACACACACACAAAAAAAAACCGCTGGCCATGGACTTTGGTGGCTATAGGACGCCAAAATGCTGGAAAAATGATAGTCAACGCTGTTATATGTCAGGCCCCGTTTGGTTTACCAAAGCCATATCTCTTTCCATATGGAATGCTTTTTATCACATTATAGGCCACAAATTTTATTGGCCCGCAGCTGAATGCATCTTGACATTTCTGAAATGCATTTAGCTGCCTATGTCGGCATTCGGGTTTCCCAGTCTAAAGGCCGTTAAACGTCGAATAGGGTTCAATTTTCTATAATTTAATGACGTTTTATAATGTCGCATGTGACATGGCTATTACATTTCCTGAGCCTCTAGAACAGCGTTTCTCAAAGTATGGGCCACATAAACTTATAGGCACGTTCACGTAGATGGCTGAACAGCCTTTGGCGGCTGGAGTGTGACAAGAATGCCATAGGCAGTGGAGGAATAAGTGTGCCAAAAATCGTTGCCAGAAAACAAAGGGACCCACAACTACTGTTACAGGCTATCATTTAATTTTATAAGAAATAAATATAAATTTACCCCTCTTAGCCCCTTCCACATGGTGTCCATTTTAACCCAGACCAATCTCCCCTAGTTCATAATGTCCTTCATTTTTTTTTAAACTAAGTTGTAAATTTGTTGGAACATCTTAAAGCCCATCCTATAAATTTCCATTCACTGGCATCGCTAATATTTCCACGACATTTTTCCAGATTTTTCTGATTTACGGAACTTTCCTGACCTCGAAGGGAAATTCCAGCATAAAATTAGTGTTTAACACACAGTTAGGCATGATACCCGACTTTCCCGAGGTTTTAAAAATTCAAGTATACATTTGGGTCGGAGGACAAATTACTTCTGGTTTCCATTTCCCCTTTCACCGACCTTTAAAACTGAATTAAACAGAAAATCCAAAAACTGAAAAATACCATCATTAATGGACGTCCATAATGGATCTTCCTCCCCCTGTCCACATGGTATCCACATGTCAGCAGTCCCACCCCCTCTTGATGACGTCCTTTTTGAATGGCCCCCCAAGTTAATTTTTTTGGATGAATAAATGTATATTTAAATCTATTATAACGCTACTAAAATCATTAGCATTTTTAACATATTATCTAATACATAGTTTAAGGGGCCCAGGCCAACTCATCAGGGGCCAATTTGTTCTCAGATAAGCTGACAAAGTACCCTGGCCAGTCCGCCATTGTTGAGACATCCCATCCAAGTTATGGTTGGCAGTCACCTACAAAGTATTTGAATATTTTTTTTTAATTATTTTTTAAAATTTATTTACAATGTATATAAACAAGTATCATACAAAGATAAGCGCTCAAAGAGCATACACACAATATATACATTATTTAAGAGGTCAGCGATGAGATTTGCCCATTTTTCATAAAAGAGTTTTTTGTTTTTTAATGGAAATGATAATTCAGTAACTTTAATTTAATTTCGAAATCGATAAATGCATGTAAACAAACGTTCTTTGGGGTCCTCAGTGGTTTTTAAAAATGCCGTAGTTGTATGTTAATCTAGCCTTTACCAATGAAATAAACCTACATTTAGTTTAAGTTTAAAACAATCGAATACTCGTATATTATTAAACTTGCAATTAAATATTTTACTCGCTCCAGTCACGTACAATATATAGGTTCATGTTCATTTGCGTGCATATTTGTATGCATTTACGATGTATATCATAATAAATTTATGTAAATTAGAGCACGGCATGGCATGGGTGAATACTGATATACGGTGTAATTCACTGCAGCAGTCAGGTAGCCATATATGTCGATAACCTGCTTCATAATCAATACGCATTAATAATGGATTTTTGTCACAGACGCGAGTTTCAAAAGTTCAAGGAAAACCCATGGAATCCGAAAATGACTTTTTAAGAGTCTAAACGTGGCTCTTTGACTGGCAAACATCAGTACAACCTGCTAACGGAGCCATTAAAAATTATATCACGTATACAAGTGTCATGTAACCAATAAGCTGCAAAACACTGATAACAGAGCCTTATTTTGAATTATATTCGCCATTATTGTCTCTTTGGTTGTTAACGTTTGCAGCTTTTTTCTTAAAATTATCTGAATTCATGCGAGGCAATATACAGCAATGATTCAACTTTGTCAGTTTCAAATTACATCCAGGAGTTAAAAGCATATAAGCACTACCATAAATAAAATTCTATTAATGAAATCTCAAATTGCCAACTTGTAAAAAATATGATATTGGAAAAAAAAAACTATCAACAGTTCTGAATGGAAAAAAGTTGGCACGTTGTGTATATTTTTAAAGACGTAATCTTAATTTTCTTAACCCATCTTTTATCATACATCATTTTTCCTTGTCTCTGACGTTTCCTTTCCCACGCATCGATTGCATCGATTTTTTGAGTGTTATTCAAGCAAGAATTTCTGCAACGACAATATTCTCCAACACTCATTATTCATATTGAGTTGATAGGTGACAGTGTATATTTTTTCCAATACATACTCACACGTATAACCCGGTTATATATGCATAGCAAACAAGTAAATATTTTCGCATGCAAATAATTTAAATACACCAACATAAACAGCACGCAAGGCATTGACTCGAGTTGAGCATTTAGATGGGTGACTACAAGTCGTAATTAAGAATTTACAGGGTGTTCGTATAAGATTCTAAAATCCATGGATGGGAATGACAAAGCAGAATCTGCTATGTCTGTTTCTGTACCAAGATTTCTTGATAATTGGAATTCAAATTTGAATATTGACAGAAAATGTATAAGAAGATGAGAATGACAAAGCAGTTTGAAATTTGTCTAACGTAAAAAAGATTAATTAAAACGTAATTGTTGCTGAGAATTTAAATTGTGCATTGATTGAAAAGGAACAATTTCAAGTAAAAAATTCTTACATTCATCCATTGAACCATGCAAATTCAAAACTGCAAACGTACCAAGGAGATGAAATTATATTATTCGATGTTTGAAAATCCATTAGTTTTTTAGTATAACCTGCCTGGAGAACAAAGTAGTTTAGTTGGTTGATTGGGGTATATGAGCATAAATGCTGTTAATTAAGTCCAAAAGTATCCAAACATCGATTGGGGAAAGTCCTACAGTAAGGTGTACATGCATATTCCAAAGATCGAAATTCGTTTCAAATAAATACCACCAGGAAATATTACGTACAACACATCTTATGAAACACCTTTTGCTTTAGATGCCAAATGACATCAAAGAAACCATCAAAGGAATATTATACAGGTATCAAATTAGGATAGCTACATTATATCAGGAAGATGCATTGTTACTTGAAAAATACCAGGTATATGCCAAAATGAACCCACAAATTTTAGTAAGGGTATCCAAAAATTGTAAGTGCCAAAAAGCAGTTAATTTAGGAATTAATCGGTACAGGCAAGCAAATAGAATCTACTCCAGTTCCAGAGTTAGACATTACAGGGGGAGGACAGTTGCGCAAGACAGAAAAGCGAGACAACTAGTATATATATATAGCTGATGGCGAATCAGAGTATATACACTAAATACAATGCATTTCCACCAATATGCAGTACATCTACGTTTATAGAAATGCACTTAGCTTGAAAGTGCAAGTGGGCGACATTATTAAATACCAAGTTTTTACTCAGCCTTACGTACTGGTATGATCAATTAATCCTCGCTCTGAGCAAGGAACGACAAAATATCATCAACAACTTATTCCCGCCATGAAAACTAAAGTAAAAATAAATGTATCGCCATGGCAATACATTTCATTTGCATTTTTATCAGCCAGACATATCCTCACGATTGTAAAAAAAAGACTAGCACCCATAATCTTTATTAACAATGTCGCATCATTCCACTTGTCATAACTTGAACAGGCATTGATTTGTCAAGTAGACCTAGACGTTTTTTCAACGCAGACAAACAATTGAGTTCGATCATACCAATGTGAAGCGACGGAGGACAATGCATTGTACTTTGTAGGACGAATCAGAAGCAGCAATGGCCTTCTTTATTTGACAAAATCACATCATTCCACTTGTCATAACTTGACCAGGTATATAATTCTTATTATACGTCTTTTTGCACTGCAGACAAATCAATTTGCTATACGTGCAGACTTTCACGTGCTGTGATGCATTTAAAGTCCATTCTCCACTAGGGGGTGCGGAATTGAAATAAGGCTAATTGAGTTCCCCCCTATGAATGTGCAGGCCTGACGAGAGGGGGGAAGGGGGGAAAATATCCCGGGCCCGGGATTTTTAGGGGCCCGGGCCTCCGGAATATGTGTTAAAAAAATTGTTATATGTTGAAAATGACCTTTTGGAATGGTCATGAAAACTGAAAAATGCAAATTTTCTTTGGTAAAAACGCAATTTTTCTAAGGTAAATACAAAATTCTTCTATGGTAAAAAAACAATTTTTCTACTTTAAAAATGCAATTTTTCTTTGGTAAAAAAGCATATTTCTACGTTAAAAACGCAATTTTTCTATGGTAAAAATGCCAATTTTCTTTGGTAAAAACGCAATTTTGCTATGGTAAAAACAAGGACCATTTGGAATGGTCATGAAAACTGGAAAATGCCAATTTTCTTTGGTAAAAACGCAATTTTTCTGTGGCAAAAACGCAATTTTTCTACGTTAAAAGCAAAAACGCAATTTTTCTACGTTAAAAACACAATTCTTCTATGGTAAAAATGCAAATTTTCTTTGGTAAAAAAGCATTTTTCTACGTTAAAAACGCAATTTTTCCATGGTAAAAATGCAAATTTTCTTTGGTAAAAACGCAATTTTTCTATGGTAAAAACAAGAACCATATATCCCTCCCCCCCCCCAAATGTGATGACATATTTGGCCTTGCCCATCTCCCTTTTCCCCGGACCCGGATCTCGGCGCCCCTCTGGATGTGACCACTATTGCATATACTACATCGTTCAGCCTCGGTTATTGGACTATTTTGTGCAAAAAAAAAAAAAAAAATGGGCCATTTTTCTACAAAATTGTGGGGACGTCCTTTATAAATAAACAGCTTCTCCAGCTTATGATAAGTTTCTCTAAAAAATTGGCCGTGGGCTACTTGCTTGCCTCTCGGTCCGAGGCGCGGGGTTCGCGATCCCCGGTCGAGGTCGGTGAGAATTTTTACAGATGGGAGAAATTCCCAAAGTGGCAGCTCTTTAGGATGAGTTTAAACCGATGTCAATTTCCAGGTAGGTGAGACGGCTCATCCCCTGGCTTTGGTGTTTAGCCCTCGTGTTTCAGAAATATGCCAACGTTAAAAATCAACAAACAAACAAACAAACCCGAGTAATTTGGCTTCCCTAATTGTAATAGAACGAGACTCGAGAAGCGATGGCCTTTTTTGCTTCAGGAGTTTCGACGTCCGGCAACAAGACACTAATAATGGGAGAGTGAGTGCGCGAAGATGGACATTTGGTCGACGCTTCGGCTAAGTGCACCCTAACTGCTACTGGTGTCACTTTGACACGGTAACACACTGAATCTAGGTATTGTTATGCACTCTCTCCCTCCTTTAGCCTCTCTTTCACGATGAAAATCGAAGGAGAGAAGGAGAAGAAGAAGAAGAAAAAAAGATGGCACTTATCGATTGTCCATTGCAACGTGCACCGGACATGCATCCTACAAATTCAGCGGTTGTCTAAGGGGATGCAATCGGCGATCATCATTATCCTTTCTTCTCGGCCTTGTTATTCCGACGCGAAATGGGGATAATTTAAGCAGCTTGTAGCAGAAGCCATTTTCGCCAAGTTGAGGTGGATTTCAGAATGTGCAAAGAGGTTCGGCGGTGAGATGAGTTCGGAATAATAAAATCACTGCATCTCTCGCCAGGAAATTGCAAACGAGCCAAAGCCATTGCCCGGATTGACAATTTGTACGGGTTCCCATCCCCTCCCTTTTTTTCCCCCCTTTTTCACCCCTCCCCAGCGCAACGTGTTACGAAAATAACGCGAGATGTACGGTAATTGAAAATGAATAGATAATGGACGTTGCATGTACAGGAAAATTCAATTTAAATTCTGCAGAATAAATGCAACTTTTTCGTGATTGTAACACGCCTGCAAAAATCTTGTGCAACCGGTTAAGCCTTTCTATGGCATATTGCAGTTCTTAAAGTAATGCATTTACAAATATGATAATTGCGAAAATAACGTTTGCATGCATGCAAGAGCAATAGTGCGCCAAATCAGATATTTCACAGTTTTGCCAAAACAACATTTGAATTTCTCCTGTTTTTTGTTCAACATAAGTGTCCTTGCAACATGCAACTCAAATACGAGGAAAGCTTTAACAATGTAAACATGCTGCCAATACATTTGCATAATTTTCAAGAATTATTAATGGCGAACAATACGGGTTGCTACACTAGTTGTACCAGTACCGGATTGGCTATAAAAAAGATTATAATTCCCTCGTTGACCTAAGCACAATGTTCCCTAAAATCCAAGGGAAAGAGACCAGAAAACAAACGATTTTTATTATAAAAAAAGCTAATTAGCTACTACTGTTACTTCCCAAGGATCAATCCAGCTATGATTGGACCCCGCACAGGATGGTTCATATTCAGGATATAGAGATGGTCCAGTGTAGGGCAGCCAGATCAATTTATCAATGATGTCCAAGTCGCTACTGACGTAGGAGTATTCTCCTGAAATGATTGGGTACGATCCCACTACCGTATGAGATGAATTGAATTGAACCACACAATTTCATCGATATGATATTATATTAGAGAGATTTAGCAAGAAACGTACGTTTCACTTACCGTTAATTTGACCCCATGTGCGCATGCTCTGTTGAACGGTCAAATTCGGCGTTAAATAAACGTTTAGCATGCAATTTAACGGTAGGGCTCCGTCCCATGTAAAAGTTTACATCCGTCATGCGCAGACTGTGAAAGTCACGTTAAATTTGTTCAACCGTTGAAAACGTTCTATGTAATTTCTTCACATTTTTCAGGTATATGTGCAATTTAAAAAAAAAATTACGGTTATGTTGCCCTTTACCCAGAATCCCTTGCGCGTTACTAGGCCTATGTGAGTTTCGAAATAATGACGTCAACGGTAACGGTTTTTTTTGGTGCTAAATCTCTATTGTTGTCAATTTTTCGAGAAATCGTCTCCGTGAGTTATTTTTAAACAAAACGAGGTGTACTAAATGGGGAATAATTGTTTGGGGAAATCGTGCAATTACCAACCAACAACATTGGGAAAAGCAACCAAAACAGATGGCAAATACTCCATGATCACATTGGTAGAATACTTTGGCAAAAGTTTCTTCGATCGATGGAAGCCATGTGAGGCGAAGATTTGTAGCGATTGTTTAATAATCTAATCAAAATGTAAAGGAGCGCCTTTAAGATGCGATCACTGTTTTCATTAATCATTCCAGTGTTTACCTTCGAGTTGTCTTCCCTCTCGTGCATTAACACACATAATGATAGCAATAGGTTCTATCGTTAAGCTTCCATAGATCGGATCCATTAGGATGGTATTAATATCAACACGTGATGCAAATTATCCATTATTTTTACCGGATACCAATAACTGGCAAAGCATTGGGCATGAATGCCTAGGAATACATCGAGAACCTCTTAAGATGGACACTACGAGTACATGAACATCTATGACTATATTTCATAGACTATTCCTATAATTTCATGAAATTTCATGGCACTATTAATATTTCTCAAGGTCGGCTAATTCGTGAAAACATTGAAATATTGAAATACTTAGGGGCCATTCAAAAAGGACGTCCTCAAGAGAGGGATAGGGGAAAAGCCAATATGGACGTCCATTAATGATGGTATTTCAGTTTTTGGATTTTCTGTTTAATTGAGTTTTAAAAGTTAGTGAAAGGGGAAATGGACACAAGAAGAAATGTGTATATCCCCAGTTACAAATGTGCTTGAGCTTTTAAAACCTTGGGAAAGTCGGGAATTATGTATAAGTTTGTGTTAAACACCAATTTTATGCTGGAATTTCTCTTCAAGGTCAGGAAAATTCCGTTAATCATAAAAACCTGAAAATAAAATATCGTGAAATTGGCAGCGAGATGGGTGATCGGAAATTTATAGAATGGGCCTTAATTTTTATGTTTAATAAATTTTTTGGACACGCTACTTTTCAAAAAAAATTAAGGACGCCTATAAGAGGGAGATGTCACTTTTTGAAGGAATTTGGGGGACTACATTTTTGAATGGCCTCTTATATTATCAGTTTTCCGTATTGTCATTGCTTTTTTTTTTTTTTATAAAAATACTTGCATTCCAAAATTGCACCAAATGATAACAACATTCATTACAATCTTACGAGTAAAAAATAGCAAAAATTGGAACGTTTTAAATAAAACGAAATTGTCTGGAACAATATAGGGCAATATTTTAAGAAGATTTTTGTATATGCTTCTAATTTGGTGCACAGCAAGTATATTCTGTGAAGAAAAAAAAAATACAATGCAATTTTAGAAAACGAAAGTTCCTCTCTATTTACATGTTTTGCAAAAAAAATGCATCATTCATTTTAATAAAAGACCACTCCAATAACTCTTGAAATCTTTTCTGTAGCCCTCAAAAGACAGAATTCGGAAGGAGATACCCCCAAAATCAGTGATAGTGTTCCAAATCAGTTAAATAAACTATTGCCTTATAGGAAGCTTCAATAGTAGGTATAGGTATATCACACTGTTCAAGCTCCAAACAAGCACATATACGAATGTGCTTCCCCAACTTCTTTTGTAAGCTATTTAGCAGCAAAACTGTCAGAAAACTTTGCAATCTTAACCTGTCAGTTATTTGCTCATCCAATCCAAGAAGACGTTGGCGCCCCATCAGGCTCATTTCTTTTCACTTTTTTTCTTCTTCTTCTCTCGCTACCTTCTAAATCTGCCAGTCATGTGGCAACTTTCCCATCACTCGATTAAGTCGGATAATGCCTTTCTAAGCATCAGAAATGTTGCTTTTCTGTCGTTACCGAAATTTCATTTGAAAAGATTTCGGGATTTCTTTTATAGTTGCGGAAGCCTCTTGAAGCAATGATACTTCTCTTGCAAATGCTACTTTTCTATGAGATCAATTCTTAACCTTCTTTAGGGTAGCATTAGACTTATTTCAAACCTTAGACTATATAGCACTGGCAATTCAAAGAATTATATTGTTCTATTCAGAAATACGCCAGAAGGATTTTCTTTGAGACAGAATAATAAATGTCAGCTGCGCCAGTGGAAATAAGCACAAATAAGAGAGCTCGCTCTCTCTGTAGAATTCTCGAGTATGGAAGGACGAGAGAGTATGTTTGCAATGGTCAAGTTTCTATTACCATTAAATATGTGGATACTTTAGACCAGTTTTTGGCTTTTTTTTGTGGATTTTTGTAAGTGTTCAATATTACTATCCGAAACTGACCAGGTCACATAGATTCAACCCTCCTCATCCAAATATAACCACATTTTTACTCTCTGGTTAGCTTGTACTGAGATATTCCCATTCATTTTTTGTCCAAAGTTAATCCATTATGTGTGGTAACCTTGGGACAGGGAATTTTTTAACCCATATCCTGGGTGGAAAATTATATATAGGGGCGTATACCGAGCTAGATGGGGTAGTGGTAACGCTATCAGCCTTTTTTATTCGGGAGACCTGGGTTCAATTCCTGGGTCGCCCATCATATCTGTGGTTTTCGCGGTTTACCACAGTTGTTTCCAGGCAAATACCATGATAGTTCCTGTAAAATTCTCTCCTGACTACTCCCTGAAAAAAACCTCTCTTCATACCTATTATAAATTATCAAAACTTTCAACAACAACAAAAAAGATCAAAAATACTAAAACCAGATGCCAGGTGGGCTAAGTCCCACAATGCATGTGCACTTACTAGTATATTGGGCCATATTCGAGGTTTGTCTCAAAAGTAAGTGTACTGATTTGCCTACGAGCAACTAGGTCGTGTTACACCTTATTGGTGCATATCGACGTGTCAGTAGAGATCTTGTTGTAGAGATAAGTTGTAATGCAATTTGCGTTTTATATACTGTTAAATAAATAAATCAGTGCTCTACTTTTGGGACAAACCTCGTAAATCTCATTATGGTCATATGTGGCGTTTAATTTAATGTCCATGTACTCAAAACGTGAATATTACCATAATACAATGTAGCCATCGGCTTTAAACCTTTCCTCGAGAAAAATAAACAAAATCACTTGGATACCTACTTAGCAAATTTAATAATAAGAAAATACAGAATAAAATTATCAAAATTGCAGACATTCAAGTTTGGGTCAGTTTAAAAATTACCCCGCCCATGTCTAGTTTTCGACTAACGTAGGCTATAGTTTTACGTATATTTGTTTGATATTCACATGAATAATAGTCAAGACACATAGGAATCACAACATTAACCTGTTTTAACAACAGGGGTCTAGTTTTTCCCCCAAGATGAAAGTCTGACTACATTAGCGAAAATTCAAAACGAGCGTCTGAATACAAATGACCATTATTTAGAAAATATGTTGCAATTGCTTTCGGAATTCCGCACAATATGACTGATAAGTGTGAATCTCCAATTGCCTGAAGTAGCACCATGTAGCTAAAAACATTTGAAATGGGCAAAACGATGACTATCCCAAATTTATAACGTACCTAAATATTTTGGTACAGTTAATAGTTTGTTCTTACCATATTGTGGCTAAACCGTTAGGTAGGTACAGTGGAACCTCGATTTACGAACACCACATGTTGTTCCAATTTACGAACGGGACAAAACCCTGTGTGCTACCAAAAACGTGCAAAGTTTTAATGAATATGGCGTTAAGAAAAATCACATTGTTGATTTAAAAAAGGAAATTATAACTAAACATGAAAGTTGTGATCGCGTTTTGGATCTTACCAAGGAGTACAACATGGCGAAATCGACGATCTACACTATTCTAAATAATAAAGATGGTTTCTTTTTTGGTAATTAAACTGCTTTCTTCAAGTATTACTGTTATATGTAAACCTTCCATGCATTTGTAACGTATGCAACACTATCGAACCTTGATAGGTTGTGCAGAGCCCCAAAAAGCACCTATCGACAACACAAAATTGATTAAAATATGTGACATATCGGGCAGAGTCATTGGTAAGGGGGAATTGATCGAAAGGGCGGTGTTGAGCAAACGAGGATATTTTTCAGACCTCCTTAGTACACAAGCCCTTCATTTCGAGGTCAGAATCCAATGCTGATTTTTGTGCATTTTGTCATTCAACTGCCAATAAATTTAATTCCATACATAATATTGTATTATTTCCAAACATAAAACCATACTGTGCATGTTTAAAAAAAAGAAAAGAAAAAAAAATTTGGACAAGGAACGCATTATTTGGATTTGCATTGATTGCAATGGAAAAAATTGATCCGAATTACGAACTTTTCCATTTACGAACAGGGTCATGCAACGGATTAAGTTCGTAAATCGAGGCTCCACTGTATTGGCTAACCATAACTCCCTTTTATAATGCTTCACTTTCAAGAAATACAGGTGGCCTTGATTGGGTTGTGCAGAGCTCCAAAAAGCACCTATCGACAACACAAAATTGATTAAAATATGTGACATATTGGGCAGAGTCATTTATAAGGGGGAATTGATCGAAAGGGCGGTGTTGAGTAAACGAGGATATTTTTTGGACCTCCTTAGTACACAAGCCTTTCGTTTCCAGGTCAGAATCCAATGCTGATTTTTGTGCATTTTGTCATTCAACTGCCAATAAATTTAATTCCATACATAATATTGTATTATTTAAAAACATAAAACCATACCATGTTTAAAAAAAAGAAAAGAAAAAAAATTTGGACAAGGAACGCATTATTTGGATTTGCATTGATTGCAATGGAAAAAATTGTTTCGAATTACGAACTTTTCCATTTACGAACAGGGTCATGGAATGGATTTCCAAACATAAAACCATACCATGCATGTTTAAAAAAAAAAGAAAAGAAAAAAAATTTGGACAAGGAACGCATTATTTGGATTTGCATTGATTGCAATGGAAAAAATTGATTCGAATTACGAACTTTTCCTTTTACGAACAGGGTCATGTAACGGTTTAAGTTCGTAAATCGAGGTTCCACTGTATATAGTTTTTTTAAAAAGATCCTTTTTTACGAATTTTTTTCTCAGTTTCTTGACCTGCATAAAGGGGTTTCCCCCCGTAAATTTATAGTGCATCTACGACCTTCGATGTGTCTTTGGGCGCCTAAACTTCGTTCAAACAAGCATCCAGGCAGCCAACCATCCGCCTCCGTCATCAAATATATGGGCTGTCTGACCCTTGTAAATGGGGGAGCCAAATGCACCTGGGGAACCATAAAATATGACGATCCCCCGTCGCAAGCACGACACCATCGGGGATCTGCGGCAAACGATATTGGGCGCATATTTCACCAAGCTCGCCCATAAAGATAGCACGGGCAGGGTGCTGGCATGCGATTGCGTTTTATCGAAACGGAACACGTAGCCGTGCGGTTGAAATAAAATAAAACCGACAAAGTAAACAGGGACGATTAATGACGCTGCCGCCATCTTGAAGCCCCTTCGCCATCGCTGCCTGCCAATAGATTAAGTCACTCAAATTCATTCATTGGAAAGCGTCGCTCTCCACTCTTTTGCATTGATTTTCCAATAAGCCATTGAGCAAATACCGTATCTACTGTATACGGATAAACGACAATACTTTCCCCACCCTCGCGCATGCGCACGAGGTTATGATCGTTTGAAAAGAGAGCAAAAAAAAAAAAAAAATTACGAAAAAAACCTGGCAATGCTATAAGAGGGAAAATCCGAAAATTGATTATTTAAGCTCTATCTCAATGCCTAATTAGATTTATTAAGTAAACTGAAGGGTAACCTAATGAAACATCTTGTGGTTAAACGATGCATTAGCATCAATTTTGAAGGATTAGACTGCCTTAATTTAAGCAAGACTAATGCTTATTGCTTTAATAGCGAAAGGGTCATGCCAAAAAGTAATTCGCATCAATAGCGCTTAGTAGCCTCCTGTCATTGGCTTACAAGTGATCACGTGTGACTGTCATTCAACGCCCTTATATACCGTTTGTTTGTGACAAGAAAGTGCCTATAGCACAACAATTCGGTTTACGGTTTTTAGCCTTAAAGCCTCGAATGTTAACTGTTGTAAGCCTACCTTGATTTCACGAGGCTGACCTCTTAGCTTCATTGATTTCTCTGGAATCCTAAAGATTTCTTTGGAATCTCTGCAAAAAAAAAAACAAGAATACATATTAGTCTATTAAAACAAAACAAAAAAAAACAATGATAAAAAACATGTTGATAATACAGATTATCGAAATAACATTATCCTGGTATGTTGCAATTAAGATTATCTACTTTCTTAGAAAAATTGGAAATAGCTTTACAAATATTGTGAGAATGTGCTTGAGAACATTTGGTCTCAGAATGCAATTTCCACGATTACCCAAATTTAACATATACAATTTTGTATGTGATATGCTCAGTTAACCTTATTGCGGTTCAACGCCCCCTGTTGGCATGTGAGTCTTTAGCATGACATTTCCAACAGCCGTGACATTATCACTTCAGAAGCTGTCTATATTTTAAAAATATGGCAGCTTTGAACATCTACACGTGTTAAATGTTCATGTTATAGTTACATTTGCCACCAAAGGATGCTAAACTGCAATAAGGTTAACTGAGCATGACATGTCAAATTTGAAATACCCTTTCATTCTGTGTGTAAATGAAAACAAAATCCCACGCTATTTTTAAGGCAATTTTCATTTTTTCTAAGATGTTAGATAATCTTAATACAAACATACTTTTACAATGTATATTTTTCTGTTTTCTATGATGGAAAACCTAGCTAGGAACAGTTCTATCTTAGTCTCTGTTGGTTTGAACTCTACACATAATTACTATGAATTTCACCAACTTGTAATCGCTATTTTTTTGTGTTGGCATTTCATAGAAATCGGCGAACGTTTCTCTTATCAGCACTTTGGCACTCTTAAAAAATACCGTTTTATTTTGCATGCAAACTTGGATAATCGTGGTATAGAATCGCATTCTGAAAACAAAATTCCTCAACCACATGATATCCCACTATTTTTTAAAGTAATTTTCATTTTTTTTAAGATAGCAGATAAGTTTCATTGCAATATACTTTTACAACGTATACATTTCGGTTTTTTATGATGCAAAAACTAGCCAGGAACAGTTCTAGCATGCCTCTGCTGGTACAGAGGGGCGGTCAAAAAGTCTTGCATATTCGTTTATTATTCGAAAACCAGATGTCGTGCAAAAAAAACTTAAATAGCCATTTTAATGAGCAGGTAATTTGCTATTTTTCAATGTAGGACCCGAGTTCGTAGACAGATTTATCCCAACGTTTGATGAGATTGTTTATACCCCTCCCTCTCGTAAAATGCGTTATGTTGGCTATGCAGATCGCCAAACTGCAAGGTTCACATCATCGTCTGTTTGGAATTTTTGACCACTCAAGTGCTCTTGTAGTGGACCCGACCTTTCACCAAGAGACTTCCATCGCTTTAGTCCACTAAAGGAACACTTGAGTGGTCAAAAATTCCAAACAGACGATGATGTGAAACTTGCGGTTCGGTAATATCTGTATAGCCAACATAACGCATTTTACGAGAGGAGTATAAACAATCCCATCAAACGTTGGGATAAATGTGTCAACAAACTCAGGTCCTACATTAAAAATTAGCAAATTTCTTGCTCATTAATATGGCTATTTCAGTTTTTTTTTTAGTACGACATCTGGTTTTCGAATAATAAATGAATATGCAAAACTTTTTGACCGCCCCTCGTATGCATAGGGATACAGGTTAATTATTCTGATTTTTACCAACTTTTAACCGCTATTTTTTATAATGTAGGCAAATATTGAATATTAAGCATTTCATAGAAATCGGCAAACGTTTCTCTTTAAGATAGGGTTATCAACACTTTGGCATCCGCCCGGTGCTCTCCGAGAGCACAACCCTATCTGGATTTTTTTGTGCAATGTCAATTCCTAAATTTTCTATTTTCCTTTGACATTAATGTCCAGACCGGACAAAGCGTCGTGCAAGCACCCCCTCCTTGTCTTTACTATTTCCCCCCTCACTTCTATCTTGAACTCCTGCCAATTTCTCAATAAGACTGGATGTTTATCGATTGAAAACGGTGGCTCCTAGATTTTTTTACCATTTCCTTTTTATTTCCTCTCACCAGCATAGTTTTTTTTTGTAGATATATGCTTTCGTCCTTCGCTATGCGCGTACTTAGCAGACATTGTTTTTTTTTTTTCCACGTCGCAATTTTGAAGTTCTGTGAAGATGATTGTACAGTTTCTCTCTCCAAACAATGACTTTGTAATATGCTTGATTTTCCAATAGCATTGCACCCCTACTGTTTGTAAAAAAAACCCCGATGCAATTCAATACCCTGTAATGCATTATAGATCGTGGGTTAACATGGATCTCTTCTGGAGAGTGTAAGAAGGAGGGAGGCGTCAGGGGTTTAGGCCAAGACGAAGCGAGTGTCTTATATTTCTCCTTACTAAATTTTCTAATCTCAATGACAAACGGCGTCGGGGGCACGCTGTTTTTCTTATTAATTTCACTCTGAAATTGACGTTGACGTCGTACATTTCCACTGTCGAAATCCACCGCAATCCGAGTTTGAGTCTGATGCATGTGGCAAGGACAAGTGAACTTAAAACAAATGATTCAAACATGCAAGAACGAGATTTCTAAGTCACGTTTGATTCACGTTTTAGTCACGTTTTAAGAACTACACAATGTGTGCTACTGTTGATAAGCACTTGCCCATAAGTACAAACTATTCCATTTGAATTAAGTTTTGTAAGAAGAGCTTCAACAGTGACAAAGTGTTACAGTGACAAAGTGTTACAGTGACAAAGTGCTACAGTTTCAAAGTGCTACAGTGACCCAGCTACACAGCTACAAATGTGTTAACATGCTCGGTTATAGTTAAGCTTAAATTAATGATAAGTATGACACTTGATACTCATCACACTAACTTGTTGAATTAGTAATTAAAGTTTAAGTTACATTATCCTCCTATTAAATGAATGGACCTAATTTGTGTTAACGTTAAGGAGTTTTAAAATATTTTGGTGAAACTGGTCATTACTAATGTAAATCTAATAACTAAGGGCCGGTTGCACCAGCAAAGGTTAAATAAAAGGTTAGCTAACTTGAGGTTATATAAAACCACGAGTTAGCCTCAGGGTTAGCCTCATTGGTTTTCTTCAAGTAAACACTGTTAACTTCCTTTGGTGCAATGCTTTTACTAGTTAACTCACGGTTAACCTTAGGTTTAGCTTAACCTTTGTTGGTGCAACCGGCCCTAAATTTTACAATTGTTGTCATATAGGCTGTCATGACCCCGGAGGTCGGGGACAAGGTGGTTGGAATGATTCCTTGGGCGGGGTCGGCCGGTGCGCGGGGTGCGAGTATTATGTGACCCTCTCTGTTGCCCTAGGCTGACCAGCGTTCCATACAAGGTTTGCTGGGGAGTTGGGGGTGACGGAGAGGGCAGTCCGGGTTTGGGAGCTGACCATGTCGGTCAGCTCCGGCTTAGCACGTGCGAGCTCGGGATTGAAGTTGTATTATTTCGGGGCTGCGAGGTTGCAACCCGCGTAATTTAAGTTGAGTACTTTATGTTTGTTATCTCGGTTTTGAAATAAAACGGATTGATACGGTACTTCGTGTCCGTCGTTATTTAAAACATTCCCTGGATACAGTCGTGGGATTGTTACAAGTCTAAGGATATATAGCCCTTGTTAGTACAGTATTTCCAATCTAGTACTGTCTTGGTCCCTAAAAGTTGGCAAACACTGGTTGCACAAAAGCTGTCATTGTTTGCCAATATAACCTAAAAGGGATAACAACACACAATTTTCTTTGTAGAAATGCTATTTTTTTACATTTCTGCACAAAATATGTTGTATGGCTGTTGTTTTAGGTAATGTAGTTCAAAACAGTGTAATTTTGTAGATATTTTTTTTCTGAAAATGTATCTGTAAATACTGCACATAACATTTTTTTATCGATAAGGGGCAGTGTCATTTATGGTGTGCCGCAAGATTTCCCTCTACAGGGAATTTACCTGGCAGTAAATTGCACATCATTCTCATCATGTGTTTTATTAGGTCATGTGGTTCTTGGATTGAATTGTCTACGAACGTAAAAAAATGCCCAAAAAAGTTATTGCTAGTTGCGTTTTCAACTTCAGAGGTCGACCATGACAGCTTGTTTATTGCGCTTTCCATAGCTGTACTATAGTCCCATCAGGCCCATCATATATAAAATCGCTCCCTGTAGTGTACAAGTGACGTGCAAAAATGTGGCATTGGGCCATATGAATAAAACTGAGCTAAACCTTGAAAGTAAAGGGTATATCCGACCGAGTCAAAAGTTTCCACAAATTTTATCAAACGTATTAGATGACAGGAACGTATCCCAAAAGCTTATACTACACGATATTTACAAGTGCATATTTTTTTTTTCGTAATAAATATCTAGGGCTATATCATGTGTGGCGTTTGATGTGATCGCGCTATTCATCCGTGGACTAAACTCATCTTTAAACAAAATTGAACAGCTAGATTTATTTCACCTAGAAAAAGTCTGGAATTATGCTTCAAATTCGTGTTAATTGTGGTAATTGGTCGAGATCCCTGAAAATGTAAGGACTGATCGAGCCTTGACTTCCTGAAATATGCTTGATTTTTAAAGGAAATTTACTGGATAACCTAATTGTAAAATTCATTTAAGCTACTTATTACAAAATAGTAAAAATATATTTAAAACATGTTAGCTTTAAAATGCAAAAAAAACAGATTGTTGTTCAACATTGTGATAATGTAAAAATTGTTAAATGTAAAAAAATCATTTTTTAGTAAAATTGTCTCTTATTGAATATTATGAATCAAACATATAAACATACTTCAACTTGTGGCCGTTTAACCTTTACATTGAAATTGAGCGCAGGTAGAACTTGCAAAATAGGCAGTTGCGCATGCGCAGTAGCTTAGCGCGCCCTCGCGTTTTCGTCGCTGAAAGTCATCGGCAGGCAGCTTAAATCACAGATTTTATAGATTTTACGGGGCGCCAGATTGGTAACAAATTAGCAAAGTGTGAGGTTGACAGTTTTATGGGCCTGCTTTGGCCAACTCAGCATCTGGCCCATCAAGATTTCCTCCCATCAAAGAAGGAATGATGGAGGATGCTGCATGTGCGGACGAATGGAAACTTAACAGTTAGCACTTCCGCACATTCAGACAAACGTAGAATTTTAATTGGCATTAATTTCTGTCTTCATGGTGGGAAAAAAAGCAGATGCGAAGGTCTGCAGTAAATGCAAGCTAATCGTTGCGGGGAATCAAAAGCGCCTACCTTAATTATGACTTTTAATCGCCTGTCCTGCAATTAACAGATCTTTAATTAAAACACGCCGACCGTTTCATTAAATCGTGAGCTCTGATGGGATGTTCGCTTCAATTAATCCGCACCACCATTACTTCTTGCCAACTAGACTACCGCAGAATTTGTAAACTTTTGACGCAGCACTAGGCCACCGAAACCCGGGATACCGTATTGTTGATTGTGGAATCTCAAATAGACAGGGCTCTTCAAAACTCTTCAATACTAAAAGTATTAGGAAAGAATTTCGAAACGCTACAACAGGTTCTAAAACGCAATGAAAATACCAAAAGGATTCCAAACTGCAACAACAATTTCCAAAAGTAATCCCAAATGCTACAACAATTGCCAAAAGGAATCCCAGATGCTACAAGAAATGCTAAACGGTATCCCAAATGCTACAAGAAATACCTTTCAATGTGTTACAAGAAATGCATTAAGGATTCTAAATGCTACAAGAAAACCTAAAAGGTTTCCAATTGGCTACAACATATGCCACAAAGATTAAAAATGGCAACAAGAAATGCTAATAGGAATCCAGATGGATATAAGAAATTGCACAATTTCCAAATGTTAACATAAATTAACAACAGGGGTTACACAATGCTACAAGGAATACCAATTGGATTGAAAACATCAACACGAAAAGCTAAAAATGATCCTTAAAGGCTACAAAAAAATTCTAAATGGATTCCAAAATGCTTGGAGAAATTCCAAAAGGCTGCTAGGAATTCCAAAAGGCTACATGGAATACTAAAAGGATTCCAAAACGCTATAAGACACTCTTAAGGTATTCTAAAAGAAAGAGCTACATGGAATACCAAAAGGATTAAAAACATTAACAAGAAAGCTATAAGGAGCTACAAGAAACGCCAGAAGGATTAAAAATGATAACAAGAAAGGCTAAAAGGACCCCTAAGGGCTACAAGAAATGCAGAAAGGGTTCCCAAAGGCTTCAAAAGAATACCAAATGGGTTAAAATTGACCACAAGTAAAGTAATATCACTTCACTTGCCTCTTATAACATTTCAAATGGCTACAAGAAATGCCAAAAGGATAACAAAAGACTACAAGAAATTACAAAAAGAATAAAATGCTATCAAAAAATGCCAAATGAATTCCTAACGGCAAAAAGTATTGAGAAAATACAATTGAAATTACCAACAAGAAATACTAAAATGATTCTAAATTAATTGCTACAAGAAATGTCAAAGGACTCACAAACGGCTACACTTAATGCTAAAGGGCTACTAAACAAATGCAAAAGTGAGTAAACCACAGTACATGTATTATACTTTAAGAACAGCAAGAAATTATCAAAGTTTTCTAAAGGAATGCCTGACATGTTAAAAGACGAATACGGAGTTAAAGAAATATAAAAAGAACTCTGATAAATGATAACATGATAAAATTAAATTACCTCTATTATTAAATGGCTTTGGCTCCATTTAACTATATTTTAGGATACTTATAAATCGATGTGTGCACTTATCAGCGCATAGGTGTTTAAAGTTAAAATGTGATAAAATTGATTAAGTCAAACATTTCCGACTCTTACAAGCAGAAATATTTCCCTTTGTATGCTTATCGATAAATGACATACTTTTCCACTCGCTGCTTGAGGAGAAAACGTATTTTCTATTTCCGCTAATATTAACGTGCAACACCAAACGTCATATTCATGCTTAATTTAAGTTTGGTGAACTTAGGAATGATGGAATTGCATTCCGTTTTGTTTAAATTAACAGAGTTTAGAGACATTTTTACACATTCTTTACACTTGTTAAACATTCCTAAAATTCCTAGTTTATCGAAATAAACCAAACATTTATCTAATGCATGTTTGTTTGTTTGTTTGTTTAGTAGGGTTTTAGGGCTCAAAGACTGCTAAGGCCATAGAGAGCCCAGACACAGATAG
>JAQGAE010000768.1:0-30044 GCA_034696685.1 Julus scandinavius | reverse complement strand
CGATCAAATACAGCCTGATGACTGATACAAGTGAGGACTAGCATCAGAAAAATGATTTTTAGCATCTTTGAGAAAAAACAAATTTCAACTTCACCACGCTAGATGTAAGTGTGCAGCTGTGGAGTTGATAGAAAATATGACTATTGTTGGTCATAACTGTCGTATATATATACACGCACACGTGGAATATATAAATCAGACTTTATATGCCAGTGTGTAATGCATGTAACCTATGAATATGCAAATTTATTGTTTCCTATGAAATATGGTTGCCTAAACAATTGATTCGTGGAAATAGAATCGAAAAGAAATTACACACCTGAACGTGAAAGTGATTCTTTGAAAAGTAAGGCTTTCACACTGTATTCTTTCAACGAATACAATAATGTGCTTTCGGTCGTAATTCATAATTGTGACCTGGAATGAAACATTAATGCAGATGCATATGCCATATACGGAATAAAATGGTATCCGTGCCAATAATTAATAATATTGTAAACATACATATATTCAGTGTGTCAGTGGTAATGGCTTTACAATCATGCACGTTCAATACACGCGTTTTGTCACCTTTATACAAACACATGTACACCATGATTAATTATTTGTACAGGGCAAACTAAAACGATCCCCTATTTTTTTTATTTATTTTTTTATTTGCTCAAAACTACGTCTTTGTTTTTGGTAGCTTAAATTCAGTAGCAGCAACTTTTCATAAAATGTTGCGTGTCAATGACAAGCTTTGTGTGCATAACGCTTAATCTCAAGGCGAAAACTTGAATTTTTGGGCAGTTTGTCTATCGAATTTAAGAATACTTCAAGGTAACATTTTATGAATGAACAAACTGTTACTGACTGCTGCAGTTTTTCATTTCTTCTAAATTATGTAAGTTTCGTTTTTTTAATTCCTTTAATCTTCTGAAAATTAGGTTTAGAAATGTCTAATTATTCTGTATATTATGAGCTAATTATTTTTCACTAATTTTTTAATAATTCCCTTAAGAAACATTCTTAATAAGTTATTTGAGTGATTAGATTCCAAACAACCGACTGGAAAAGCTAAATTTTATTGTGGAACCTCATTTCAGGGGACACATTCTTAAGTAGGGACTTGCTTATCCAGGTTCTGAAATGTTTATTCCAAAATGTATGCTGGCTTTGGCGTAAAAAAGTCAAGAATTTGCATGAACTAATATAGTGCGAGTTATTGACAGAACTGATTGACAGTACATGATTAGTTCAGAAAGAAAGCAATTACTTTACAATTAGTATGCAAGTAAGGTTGCACTGCAAGATAAACAATTTCCATTTTTAAGTACAGTTCACATTCTCATCCATATTGTCATGAAAAACTAACAAGCCGATAAGCAGTGCGTAACAGTAATGTAAAAATAATACTCCACTAGTAAAATAATATAAAACGATATTTATTTAGGAAATGTTCAAACATTATATAACACAAGTATAAAGATGCGCTTGTCCAAGGAATATCCCCGAAGGGTAGCTTATATAACTGGCTCAGCAGGCATACGCATGTAGCTACTAATATACACTGGCTAATTTCCCTTTACCCATAACAGAAATTTCAATAATCTTACTTTTCCCAGAAATATGGACATTTTTAAATGTGCAAAAGTCATGATGATTCTGTTTGCTTCAAATTCTATTTTACCAGGGGCTCAGAACTTAAAAATGCAATGTGTCAAACATCTTAGTAATTAAATTTCTCATTAAGGTTGGTTCAACTTTCCCCGCTTTGACCTGAAAAGCAAATACAACAATATTAATGAAATATTTGGTTTAAAAAAGGAAAGATTAATGGGGAAGCAAATTACCTTCGAGTGGCAGCCACGTTGCATTATTTGGATCAGAGCTATCACATTCGTACTTTACTTTTTGCTTTGCCTTTTTAATTCGCTTGGGACCGTGAGCGCTTTTTCGCTTTGAAGAAACTGGCTGTTGGCTAGGAACATCACTTGTGGTTATCAAAAGGGAATTTTCATCTATTTCCACTGGCTTTTCTTGCACTACACTTTTACTAACATCCTCTTGCACAACTGTAGGCTCTTCGATTTTGTCAGCAGTTTTTTCAGGTGGTGAACAGACCTGGAAGGTAAAATCTTTGATTTTAGAAGGGTACATAATTGTTGAACAATCATAGTTTAGCTTTGTAGCCATAACGTCAATATTTTTAAATTAACAGCTGTAGAGCAGGGATTCTTAAGCTTTAGGGACTCATTTTCACTAACTTCAGACTACATTTTTCTGTTTTTTTCAATTTGAAATGCAAATAACAAACAATTGTGACATGACATAGATTGAGGAGATATGTAACTGTTGTACTGAAACGCAATTAACGTTTTCCAACAAATTAGTTAATTTGCTTTCTCATACTTTACAGTTGTAAGCTTGTAATACTGTACAATGCTAAAAAAAATAACATATAACTGTCAAAAGTATACCTTCGAGGCATCAGTCTGCAACGTGGAACGCCGTTTCATTAGGTATTTCAAGTTGAGATCCTGTTTGATAATTCTTTGTACAGATTTTTGTGAAATACCAATTTCCCGAGCGATTTCCCTTTGCGAATTACGCGTTTGTGGCCTGTCTTCTTGGCTCAAAACACGTTCTTCGACCAAAGTAATTTTGTCATTGCTACGTGCCGTCCGTGGTCTTCCGCTTCCTTTCTGTCTATCGATGGAACCCGTTTGGTCAATCTTTTTTAAAAGTTTTGAAAGTCCAGCGAGACTCCATAGTTTCTGTGGAAACTCTTTGAGGAATCTTTTTGCACCGTATTTTTTGTTTTCACGTAAAAATTTTATCACAACGCGATCTTCTTGAGAAAACACCATTTTGAAGCTCTCGATTTTTGAGCAGACGAATTTTTATCTCAATACGCCCCCTAAGGGAAAAATCGTTCAGCTAATATGCAGCGCGGCAAATTTGAAACTACTAATTAACGGGGTTTGAAACCCTATCCTTTTCAATGGGTAAATTTGCAACGACACTCACAGCCAAACAAAATGAGATTCAATAAAAATTGTTTAAAATAGCTTGATAAATCAGCAAGGTCATTCGCTTGTCTTTTTCCACTTTAAAATAGTAGATTTTTTTTTTAAATTAATAAACAAGTTTGAAAAATGTCCGCTATTTTGCACACGCTGCCAGCAGGTGGCAGCATGAAATAGGCAACTTGTGAGTGCAAAAATTCAAATAATAATTTAAATTTAAAAAAATCTACTATTTTAAAGTGAAAAACGACAAGCGAATGACCTTGCTGATTTATCAAGCTATTTTAAACAATTTGTATTTTTAGTTAATCTCTTTTTGTTTGGCTGTGGGTGTCGTTGCAAATTTACCCATTGAAAAGGATAGGGTTTCAACCCCCTTATGTCGTTATAGTCCAAAAAAACAACAACAACAAAAAAGTCAGTTATGTTTTGATTTCCGAGTCAATATTGAATTTATTAATTCATATTTTTATCGACAAACTTGACACAAAAATCCAGACATGTTATTTCTTGCTGAAAAAAACCGGCCAAACCAATTTTGCATACTGTTGGAAAGTTTAGAATGAAACCAAAAATGGACTTTATTTCATGAATGCAAACTAGAAAAAACGCATTCAAACGGCATCAGAGCGTTCTCACATGCAAATCTTTGTAGCATTTTTATTTTTTTTTTGTGTGGAAAATCTAATATGTATGTCTAGACAAACATTTTGATGGTGCTGGGCTGTGGAAATATGTAAAAAAGTTCATTTTAAGAAGCTGTATTATTTTGTATTGTGGTCTGTTGTGCATAATTAAGCATGTCGCTGGAATTTTTGAACGGATTTTAATATCTATATGTTACTCGGCTAGCTAGATGTAGAGATATTATTAAATAGCCAACAACTTTGATACTGCGCATTTTCTGGTTTTCTGAACATTATATAACATTTGTAGTGGTTAAACTTGACAACAGTTGAATTCAAGGCCATTAAGGCATTATATATTACATCATAAGTCGGTTCATCTATTCCTTTCCCACGAGTGGCGCATTTAAGAAAATATGCGTTAAAAATTCAGAGTGTCAAGTTAATGGAATGTACTCAATCGTTTCGTCAGCTGATTTTATGTTCATGTAGGAAGCTAGTTGTGACTTGCTGACACCCAAGAGACAATTAAGCTTTAACCTATCGAATGAGTCATTGCATTTGTCACATTCTATTTCACTCGCTCAGACAAGTCACTTGTTGCCCTTAAGATCATATTTTGAGAGATTTAGCTTTTTTCTCCCCGCTTCTGAGTCACTTCTATGACTCAGTGTGGTGTTTGGACACTACTTGGATGTGACTGGAACAGTAGTCTTCCAGAGATTTAGCAATGGTGTTGGGGAAGCGAAAAACGACTCAAATGGTGCCCTCTATTTTCATTTTCGACTAAACAAAAAGGTATGTTAATTTCTATTTTTTGTTATCATTGTAGTTCATGTATGAAGTATATATATTTTATATTCTTGTTCACTTTGCAACACCCATATTAGACTTGCAGTATGCCATGCAAGTCTGAGAATTTAGATTCCATTTTAAATCAGTATAATGTGGCTTTTTTACCATAGTTTTCTTGCAATTTAGTGATGTATACTGAATGCAAAACTGGGTGTCGTCAAAGAATTAACATAAAAAGATTTGCACATTTACCGACAATTAGAAGTCATGCATAATCCTGTATAAAACTCCAAAAGTAACCGGAGTTGAAATCCATTCCGTGACCAATTATAATGACTGAAACTAAATTGGGAAAGTTGGAAATGGTAAAATTTAAAGTGAACAAGCCCGTTTTGCCATAAAATACCAGCTTATTTATTTCGTATTGTCATTAAGTCGTACACGCGTTCATGTACTAAAACTATCGCATGCAATTTCTTCACTGCATGTTTTTTCCCCTTCATTTTGGTAAAAAATACGTTTTTTTGGTCTACGAAAATACAGATTACATCGGGTATACATTAGATATATTTGAATATAAAACGATAAAACATTTATTTCAACTGAAAAACAGACAAACTGCATTTTACTTTGGGACAGCAATAACCCAAAGTAAACTGTGATGAAATATAATGCACAATTGCAGATTCTTGAACTTTTCATTCAAAATGTGATGAGATGAAATCAAATTTTGACCGCCTATTAAAAAACGGTCACTATGGATGAAAACAGCCTAGGCTAAACTTTGGCATTGAAAATTGAAGTAATATGGGATGGAACGACCTGTACGTGTCGATTAATTGTCAATAACGCTTGAAATTTTATAATATGGCACCAGAATAAGCTGCAACGGCAATAATGAGCAGAAATGATTTGCGAAAAAGTAAAATAAAAATGAAAGAAATTAAACTGCATGTAGTAAAAATACACAAGAATAGGCCCGCATCATCGAGCCAATAAACAGAAAAATATAAAAAGAGCATAGGCATACTTTTACCCAATATGAAATCATGATCTTCTGAAATAATTTTGATAACAGATTGCTTAAAATATTTTTTTTTTAAAAAATCCTGAGTTGGAATAACATTCATTGTCTTAGTTTTGGTACACAGGCCATCCTTAACATTATTATAAGGTTACATAATTACTTTTTTCCTGATATCATTTTACAAAATGAAAACTGGGCGAATCTATGCCTATCCTTATGCAATGAAAGAATATTATCATTACATTAACAAACATTACTCTTTGTGAATATAACTAGGATTAAGAGTTAGCGAAATTATGCAAAATCTGGCCTATTATATTGTAAAAGTGTTACAAGCACGATCATTTCGTACGAAATTTTACTCCCATTGTTAGAAACGAGATTAACAGTGGTATACAAAATTGGGCGTAGAGAATAAGAGTATAAACGGTATTATGTACGCTTGTTCATTTTACGAGGAAAAAAATCCAAAAATCATGGATAAGGAAAATTGAACTGTTGAGTTTAGACCAGCACAGCTGATGTTCATGTATATTGATTCGTTTTAAGAATAGTATTGGAAATATGTGTTATTTTAAACAATTCCATTTTTATTTGTAAATATAACAATTAATTAATTCTGTGGGGAACCACATTCAATAGTTTGTGTTAATACACCTCAATAGAATTTGGAAAAAAACAGTTTGGAAATTTTGTTAAAAAAAATATTATGGAATATACTATATTTTTGAATTTTTTCCTTACCCATAGTTTTTAAGGTTACAATTTTCTCTTCCCCCATACAACATTACGATATTATCATGTGATACATAATAGTAAGCTAGATATTACACAATTGTCGTTTTTTTGTACGTTTCTTTAATTATTGGCAAATCTAACTGCTGAATAATTTCAAAATACCAATTGAGGATTTTTCGTATAATGTCGCTGGCAAAGCAAAATTTAGCATTGAAATGTTAAAACTAAAAATAAGCAATTTGAAGCAAAACTAAAGTTTGGAAATTGAGAGGAAATAGATAAATAGATGTAGACATTGTCTGACATCATTCAGATTCCTACTTTTTAACATCTGCATGCTTAGTTGCATATTGCTTATTTTCATATTTTATCTAAGTGTTAAGTCAACTTTAGCAATAAATTTGTTTGTATAAATAAATAATAAATAATTAAAAACCATGTATGATTTAGTTTTCTCTTTAAAAAAAGACAACTTTATATCATACCCAATTCCCCTCCATCAAACAGCTAAATTAGTTGTTAGTTCTTTTATAGATTAAAGAAACGTACTTATTATCATACTAAACTCTTCCTTAAAAAAAACGTAAATTGATTAGTACAGAAGAGAATTACAATAGCATATCCGGCAATAATGCCATGCAAAAAAAAGTATGAACTAGTAGTTTTTTTTTGTTTTAAAAGTGAGGAGGCACGAGGCTCAGCATGGTAAATAATGTATAGAGAAACGTTTTATGCAATCTAGCAATGAGCAATTATATCACTTATAAATTTAGATTAATGAGGAATATGACTTCCAGTAAACTAAAGGGAGTTAATTATTCAAATATACTCCCCCCCCAAAAAAAAAATCATAATTGTTTATTAAAAAACGTGTATTTCATATTTTTAGAAGTTAAGAAAGACATTTTAAAATTGACTTTAATTTTGAATTTCTCATTTGGTGAACACTTGTTAGTAGAAGACATTACTTTAGGTAGAGCATTAAAAGAATATGTTAAAACGTGCGGTATTCAGCATGCTTACAAGTAATTGGTCCCTGCTTGAGATCAACGAACGAATTAAGTACATCTAGAATGAATTCTAACTAGTGTTCTGTACTTTTCGATTCAATAGATCAAATTACTAATAAATATGGCACTACATCTTGACTATCCAAAATGTGCTTCAAATCTTGTAGCACACTCAATTAAACTGTTCATTTGCTCGCCTTAATCAAGTACCTCTATAATCAGTTCCATACTGTAACCATCTTCCCTCTCTTCAAATAATTAATGATGTCACATCGGCGATTACATTAATTGGCCGGTAGTTTTAAGCAGTTTAAAAGTACTAGAAAGCTGCCAAGATCTAATCAAATGGCGTAAAAACCAAACAAATGATTTAAAAACTTGGTTTGCCAGGCAGAAAGGTGCAGGCTAGAAATGCCATATAGTCTTGGTTATAACTGGATGCTCTTCTACACCAGTTGGACCAATATTGGTAGGTTGCTTACAGCTACCATTTGAGATATTCTAAGCGAAAAACTGCCAAAATCTTAGGGCTGAGAGCATTAATTGCATTCTATAAAAATGCAAATGCGTTTACAACGAGATAATAGCACCTGATATCTCGCTGTTTTTAAATCCTCAATTCTATTCTCGCATTCAATTGCACTAAACAGTACAAAATAAGTGTACTAAGTTTATAAAAAATAGACGCCATGTCACATCGTGAACACATTTTCTCCATTACAACCTTGCGTGACTTCAGCATGCTGCTAACAGAAATTTGTGTCCAGCAAAATGGAGTACACCTGAGTGACTTGAGCCACACAATCCATGAAAATAATTTACTCATTTGAAGTGGATTTGGTTCCAGCAATACCATTATATTCCTCGCATATTCAACAGAACTGCATGTGAAATAAGGGGTGCTTTAAAAGATCCTTGGCAGGCGGCCTGTCTTCACAATTTAACTCCAGGCAGCGCAGGGCCAGATCTCGTGTCGCTGGTGACAAATACTCCGGTATAGGAGGGGATTCCAGAGTCTGCGCAATCTGTGTGAAAACGAGAGTTGCACATTTGTTATGAATCAAAATACACCAATACAATTAATTGGGTTAGTCTTAAAAGAGTTTCTCTTGAACTTTTATCATCCACCCACCTTGTATATTAGCGCAAGATGATTGGAAAAATGATTTGAACTCCAAGGAGGCTTTGTCGTTGCCATCTCGATAATGGCACAGCCTACTGACCATATATCACACGATCTTCCATAATTTTCACCCCGCAGAACCTAAAAATTCAAACATGACATAAAAAATGTTTACTGAAAAACATGGCACGACCAGCATAGAATAAAAATCGGCTAATTACTTCGGGTGCCATAAATGCAATAGTCCCTAGAAGCTGGCCTTGGAATTCTCCGGTTATAGTTTCTTGAGTAGCTAATCTGGCGGCTGCTCCAAAATCACCTATACGTAAATGATGACCCGTGCTATCGATCAATAGATTAGCACCTAATCGGAAAAATAGGCATTGAGCGATTAGTTCAGCGTACGAAGATTAAAAATCAAGAAAAAGCAGCAATAAACACCTTTCAAATCTCGATGCAGTATGTAATGATCGTGCAAGTACGCCAAGCCTGCAAGCACTTGTTTGGTATAATTGATGATAACAGGTTCCATAAAAGGGCCAAACCTATCCAAGAGGTTTGCTATGGAGCCGCCTGGAACACAACATAACATAGTTTAATTTTAGCTATGGTCAGTAAACTTAAAAACTAGTTTAATCGCCAAGATTTTTTTTCAAATGTCACCTGGCATCCATTCCACAAACATGTTGAAATGGTTACTCTGTTGAGTCGCTCCCAGAATTCTCACGATATTGGGATGATCTAGCTGTGCCATGAGAGCAATTTCCTCCTTGATATCTTCAATAACTTTGACTTGTTCTTTGGTCGAGTTACGACAAATTGACACCTAAAGGGGTTCATTAAGTATGAACAACTAACTCTATGAACTCTTCCAGGAATAATTTGGGTCGTTAAATCTAGCGCAACTTACTTGTTTTAAAGCCATAAGAGATCCAGTTTGCAAATCTCGAGCTTGGTAACAGGTACTGAAGGCGCCGGTCCCTAAGAGGGACCCCTTTCGCCAATGGATCATTTCAACATACGAGGAAGACTGAATTTTGTTCTCATCGTCATCCAAATCCTATACAAAAGTTGTTGTTTTCAATAAAGAGAACAATATTCTATGATTATTTCAGTGTGTATTTTTATTAATTGACTTACATCTGGTTCTATCTGGATGATAAGTTCTTGATCCTCGTTGTATTGCATTAGCCCAGGTATCGTAATTAGCTCATTTTGGTGAGACGAATACTCCATAGCCCTCACCAAAGCCAAAGCTTCTTCCAGCTCCATGTCACGCTTAGATTTCGATACTACAGGAATTAAAAAAAAAAAAAAACACATTGTGTTGATGTACTTGTTGATTGATTTCCCCACATGAAAGTTACTTAATTCCAGAGCAAACAGAATTGCAAACCTTACCTGCGTTATTAACCGAAAAATCTGTTTTGTCAGGAGTTGAAGGTGGTGCCAGTGGTATTGTTGAAGGTGAGTCCTGTTTTGGGTTTGATAGCCCATTGGTGTCCATCATTGTTGGCAAAATCGGACCCAAAATCGCATCTAACTTCTTCGAACACAGCCTGAAATTTGAACGATGATCTTGTGGTTTCCGTTGAAGCACCGGCGTTGCAGCATCACGGCTGCAGGTACATGCGCGAGGAGATTTTGGAGGAAACATGATGTTGGAGGCTACTTTTTTAGTTATGGACTGGCAAGATGTTCGAATTTGTGGAAGCGCACGACCTGCTGATGTTGGGGAATTCGGGGATGTGGTAACGTGCATGCTGCTGTCCCATGCTGCTTTAGGTTTGCGGTCAAATCGAGTGGGTGATCTGTACCTAGCTGACTGCAGCGACAAACTTGGCGTGGTCGAAGGTTTTCCGGCAAATCGTTCCCATTCTAAAACGTCCTTGAAGGTACCGTGAAGCGGAAGGAAATTTGGTCTTTTCTGACTGACATGGGCATCGAAAGTTTTTGTACTCTTGAGGTGGGGTTCACGTCGAATGGAAAACGATGGCATCCACGGTGTTGTGGGACTTGTTTTTGCGGAATGATTGCGCCCACTGCAGCGTCGCTTGGATGCTACTCCAACTTGACACATCTTTTCCTCAAAATAGTTGCGGTCCAAGCCTTTGGTGGGTGAAATGCCGCCGCACGAGGGCAAGTGGGGGTGGATTGCCACCATTTTTTTAAGAGGGTGATTGTGATGTGAACCACTGTGCAGACATGTGGAATGAGGTATTGAAAACTGAGATTTTGAACTACTCCAAGAAGACCCAATTTTAATCAGAGGTGGCGTGGAAGGACTGTTCCGTTCGTTTACCAAATATTTATCTAGTCCGTCACGCATCCACGAATGAAAGCGAGACTCGATTAGAGGATCTGAGGTTGCCAAATTGCACACCTGGTGCAGCGTCACAGGCAGGGTTGCAGCAAAACGGGCAGCCACCATAAATACTTCGCGGGCTTGCTTACCCACCGTAGCGTGATTCACTCGGAGGGCATTGAGGGTAAAATTCAACAAGGTCATAAGACGCTCTTGCCTCGAGGCAATGGGTGAGACTGAGAAATCGACTGAATGGAAAGTCTCCTTGGAATTCAAAGGGATGAGGACGAGATGAAATTCTTGAGGAAATTTTTCCATCAGCTGCTGCAGGACGTTTAGCCTGCCCAAGATCCACTGCCACGAGTGAGACTCCTTGCCTCCCATATTCTCAAAAATGCATTTTAAAACATAGTTGACGCCTCCTATTCCAACATCAGCTGAAAGAAAACATCAATATATTGAACAACTATTTTAAACGTAGAATGATGCAGTCACACCTTAAATATAACAACTAAAGGAAATCAGAAAACAATACACTACCTGGGTAAGAGGTTTGATGACCAACTGCCAGATCCCCGTTCTGTCCTTTGCAAAGTTCAACGAGGGTTGCAATGCTTAATTGACTCGCTCGTCTTAAAAAAAGACACAATCAGGGAATTATTATTTTCAGAAAACAAATTTACATTTTTATGGACGTTTATTAATTTCAACAGTTTATCAAAAGCAACTTACTTTGTGGCATCACAGCACCGCAGAAGAATTGTGTTGACTACAGGCTGAATGAGATCTTGCAAAGTGAACAGATGCGATTCTGTTTTTATCGGCACGTAGGCTAATAGAGTTCGCAGACATTGCTAAAATAAGAACATTGTTAGTCTTGAGAATTTGCGATAGCACGAGGAAAGTTTGTCCAAGAAATCTCACTCACCAAACATGCCAGATAAACTCTGTACACCGGATCAGCGGCCACCAAGGCCAGAATCTGAGCACAGCATTGGATTGTGTCTTCACTTCTAAGATAGCAGCGGATGTTAGAAGTGAATCTGTGAAGACCGTTCTGATTCGACATCGCTTCAAGCAACTCCTGATTGAGCCAACGAAGTGCAGTCTCCCGCATTCTCCAGTCTCGAGAATACAGGCAGCCAACAAGATCAGCTCCAAAAACCTAAAACGATATCAATTTGTCGATAAGCCAGACTGCCTAATAACAAGAATATTGTAGGAAATTTAATAGACCCATCAACCTACATCTCCCCACGTGCCAGCTTTTTTGCTGTGCTCCTTAGGTATAACCGAATGGCAACGAGGAAGATGGACATTTGATCCTGTCTTGAGGAAACCAGAGGTACGAACGAACGAAGTGCCACTCGAGGTTTGTGGCGGGGAAATCTGGTCGCTGCAGAAACATTTAATCTGCTCGTATGGTGGCCCTTGGTTTGAGGCACGACTCGTGGATCTCACAGGTGAATCCATAGATGAAGATTGAGTGAACGATTTGCTGGGGCTGATTACAAGTTGTGGAATGGGTTTGTTAACAGACGAAAACGACGCACTCCGGGATGTTGGAACCAACGAGGGTGGAATATTGCATGATAATGCCGACGATGCGCTGTGATGTTGGGGCAATGTTGACGTTGCGCTTGGTGATGCGTTCCAACCATTGCGATTGCTGCTGCTACCACTACTTTGGTTAGCATCTAGAGGCACGTCGTTTTTCCTTAAAATATTTTGTAAACGTTTGTATGAAATTAATGAGGTCATTGGTTTTAAAACCATTTCTCAGTACAATTTCTATGAATGTATAATTTCTTACGATTGCGCCTGCTGGGTCGTCGTGACCCAAGGTGCACGGCATAATGGGCACAAGAATGGTTCCTGCTGACGACGACATTCTTCAGCCCCTGAAAAGATTTAACCGCTATAAATAAAACTTTCGGAGATGCAGTAAATGAAAGTTAGAGATAAATTATATGCAGGAAAAACGTACATATAGAAATGCAATGGTGGTGCAATTTATTTCGACATCCAGATAGACAGGAAACGAGGCTTTCTCCATCCACCATGTCCAAAAGACAAATGGAACACAATTCTCCTTCATCTTGACTGCAAAAAGAACGAACATTTAATTTCCCCCCCAAATATTCCTTGCTTCTTTAAAGTAGAAATTGTGAACAAATGCATTTCAACATACTGGTTGTCAACTGACTTTTCAGGTACACTATCAGATGTTACATTTGCAAGCGAGGTAGTTTCTGACTCATGGCTTCTCTCCATTTTGCTGCATTTGGTCTTCTCATGGACAGTGCTGATTCGAGATTGTCTCTGTTTCTCATATCTAGCAAACAAAGATTCAACCTGAAAGGATAAAATGCATTAATTATATAAAGTTGATTAACATGGGCACACAGATACGGATCGTTCAGACCATTACTGGAATTAAAAAAGGAGATTCCAGTCTTCATAAGCCACACCTACCTCGAAGTTCTTTAGTTGTTTACTCCATAAAAGATGATCATTTTCGTTAACCTGAAACACTCGAAGCATTACAAAGAGAAGGTGAATGCAGTGTGGCCCATGACCGCATGTGCAACTCTGAGGTCCGATGATAGTTTTGAATTTATTTTCGGGTAAATCGCCTCCGATGACGAACGAGTGTGGGCCGGGTTGTTGCAACAGGTACAGGCGAGCTTTCTGGGCCTTTGTAACCCGCTTGCGCACAGTCTCGATATACAGGTTGTCAAAGCTGCCTGCCGGGGATGGTCCTTTGAAACTGGATGGACTGCTTGGTCTCTGTTGGGAAAATTCAGAATTTTAGACTAGAGGTTCCACAATGGAAAAAAAACGACCAATCGGTTTACAAATCAGGAGACAACTCACCGATCGAGGGGTACTAGGAGACCGCCTGCGTTGAGGGCTGATGATGGAATGTGAGCGTCGTAATGATTTCTTGCAATCCAAAAGCGAGTCGCTTTTGAATGCAGAAGGTGATGGCGTGCGACTTCCACGGTTGCGATATGTACTTCCACAATACGTACTTTTACCTGTAGGCGACGCCTGCAAAATTAAATTTCCTTCATCAAATATCCATCTTCCAACAACAACAAAGTTTCAAATGAGTTTCTTTTAAACATGCCCCTAATGGTAAAATATGCAAAAATAATTTTCCCCCTGTAGAAAATGGTATTCTTGATAGAATTTGATGTAACCAATTAAATGTTGTACTGAATTCGTAAAAACCGATCAAACATTTAACAGCGAATTTTAAAAGCAGGGCATTTAATGTGATACTGGCTTCATACTCTGAAACCCCTTTGCGTAAAGGAGGGAAAGTGATGAGATGGGTGTAAAAATAGTACAAACGTTAGTTGTCATACATGAACTGTCCCATATTTCAATAAGCAATTTTTGCTAGCAATGCTCCATTTGGATAGTTAAAAGAAAGCCTTTGACAATTTGTATACCAGTTTGCAAGGATTTCTTGAAAATCTTCACAATTTGCAAACAAGGTGATAAATCAGCTTTTGTAACACATTTTTGAAACGTGATATTTCAGTTATTCCAGAATGTTAAATGCCAGTAAAAAGACATTTTTAATGGTGCCAGTTTGCTCAACTCGTGATTTGTACATCGGCATTAAATGCAGGGATTTTTCGGTTTGAATGTTTGGCAAACGCATTTCCCATCAGAATTCATAAGTCTATGCTTGTTGTTAGGATGGGCATGCATGCAATAACTCGGGGCGTCCTACTTACCTCTTTGGCAGTGGCGCCAACTGAACCACCATTTGTTGCAACTTCAACGTTCAGCTGCGATGTAGACGGATGCTTGACGATCTAAAATAAAAAAGCGATAACGAAACTTAGTATTTAACAAGTGACCAAGAAACGCAATGAACAAAAACAACAAAAATATAAAATAACTTCATCACCCAAAGAGAATCTGACACAAAATTGAAATGGAGCACATTCACCATTAAGACCCTCTTTGCGGTGGACCACATCCGAAAATTTTAAACATAATCAATAATATTACACTTGAAATTGGCAATGCAAGCGTTTTTCAGACTTTCACACGTGTTTCTAACAATATTTTTTCCATTAATGGCAATTGCTATTGATACGTTCTATTCAAACATCAATTGCTGACGGTCCTGTAGCGGAATTTCCACAAATCTGTGAAATCCATAGATATGAATGAATTTAAAATGAAATAATGGATTTCTCAGATATGCTGACTTTTTATTTTTTGCATTTGAAGACTAGTTTGTATTGAGTGTTTGACAATTTTATTTCATTTTTTATAAACAAAATTGTCACTTTGACATTTTCGTCAAACTATGATACTTTAGTAAACTATAAAATATTTTCCAATATGGGTATTGAGTTTAGGATCACCTTTTTGAGAATTATTTTCAAATAAATCTGATTGTAATGTGTGAATACATTTGTACAGAAACCCCAAAGCAGATGGAACTTTTCTTATAGCTAAACCAGCCGACTTAGACGCGCCTTAATTTAAGATATCCCGAAATAAAATCTCTCCAAATGCGAGCTGCATTCGGCACAATGCAACATTTACAAAATCCATTCAGGAAAATCTGGTATGTATGGTATTTCGGCACTCAGAGAGGCTGAGTAGACCTTAACGGTTGTTTTTTTGGTAATATTTTAAGATGTTGTAGGCGGCATCGTGCCCAACTGCTCGGCACCTTGAGTCTTAACGAAAATAAGCTGTTTTAGCTAAGCTATTATGACTATGAGGAAGCCAAGTCATATTTTTTAGTATTAAAACATTTGCTGCATCCAGACGAGGGAATTTATAGCTCGACATAGTACATTTAGCATTTTTTCATTTTCACTATCTAAGCTTGGACTATACCTCATAAAGCCGATACATGTCTGGAAGAGATTTAATTTGAGATTTATCAGAAGGCTTATTCGGATATTTATGACATTGGCCACACGCAGCCTACTGCAAAGTCACTTAAGAGCCAAGAAAAACAGAAAAGATGGCTGATGAATAAGGGTTAAGGTAAGCCAAGGTATTGTCATGCCAGGAGTAACCTACATAAGCTTAGAAAAACTTCTCTTATGAAGTATTAGGTCAGTTTAAACTAAAATAAGCTCAAAGTAATAGCACTATATCATGTTATAATTTACAACACTGTTCATGCTGTGATGATTTGTTGATGGCCAACCTAGTATGGTACCAGATACATAAAAAGTTTGCTAATTATATTAGTTTGCTAACAATCAATGATTTGATGAAACATTAATGAGCCAGAGAGATTAGTTGCTAGTAACGAGAATACAATGATAGCCATGGCGATTAAAATGTTTTAATGGAAATTGTGTGAAATATTTTGTAGGCCTGAATGTTTAAGTGGAGCACATTACCAGGAAGTAATAAAACGCATGAGAAGTATAATATTACTGTAATAACTTCACGTATTTAATTTTTTTTGTAGAGATTTCAAAATATTGGTTAACTCTTAAGCAATTTCATAGTTCAAAGCACTTAAACTCTAGATTTACTTTCCAGAATTTGTATATATAAATCAATTCACTCCTTCAAGGCAACTATACAAATTGACTTCTAAGTCTCCGCCTTAGGCAATACATTTAAAAAACTAAGGGAAACGTATAAACAAATTACACCAACATGTTGTAAAGTATAGTAACACAATAAAAGTTATAAACTTATTCAACAGTGTACTGAACACAAACAAAGCATATTCCAGCACTTTAGGAGGGATAAAATAGATTTTCCATTTTTAGGAACAATTTTGAGTAAACTTAATTTACATATTTTATCACTGTATTTTTTTTATGAATTTCCTAAGCTTTACTACCATGATATATTCAGAAAAAACGATTTTAGTACTAGGTCTACAACCCTCCTTGTATTTATTTATTTTCGTGACTCTGAGCCAAGTTTTCGAAATTTCAATGAGCTTATCGTATCTGCTTGAAGAGGGGAAAAATAGTGAAATATGAGGCAGTGCTCCACATTGAAGAGGGGCTCGGAAATACTGCCAGATGGTTGCAATTTTAACTTCTTTGAATATTTTTCAATTTTGTACACTTGACAGTGAGGCAAAAAGCTATTTCCATATGGAGGCACATTCCCAACATTCGTTCAACACCAGAGTTTGCATTATCTAACAATGAGATGTGTCTTAGCAGCAATTTAGTGTGCCATGTAAGCATCCGATCAGCACATTCTACATGTGTTTCTTTGCACCAGATGTTATTGAGTATACATGCATATGAAATGGATCGTTTAGCATAAAGCGAGCATTTTAAGCAGTTTTGGGCAAAAAACTACTAAAGTACTGAAGAGAATGAGGATGGTAATGTGCTAAATTGTCTAAGAAACTTTTTTTAAAAAAGCACACAGGAAAATTGCATATAAGGTTGCTGTAGTTTTCTTTCAATATTGACATATATTTCATGATATATGACTACAATTTTGAGGCTCAAGGTTCAAAATCTTAGCTCTTATGACTTAAATGACATTGTTTGACAATCTTCTAAGACATGTCTACATCTCAGAATCCAAACTCCCTCTCCCATGCATGACTTCAACATATACTCTCTTGTATGCTTAAATTTCATGGTTTCTTAATAATATGATATTGTCATAGTGAACTTGGAAGATTAATGTCAAGTGTACGCTGCCATATGCCAATTTCAAGATGTCAAATGAAGAGTGCATGCACTGCAACATTTGATGCTAAAAATAGTTGGACCTACGCAATATGGTAAAATCGTGTTATATTTTGGCCATGTAAGAACACCACGAGCCTTTCGACTTAGTTTTCCATCTTACAGCACCGCAAGCACGTAAAACGCCTTAAGAAGGATTTGGCACTTATCCTATCTTTAACAAGACTTTATTCGATAATAATTATATTTTTAAATAACATGCGTCACACTAGATATTAAACAAGTTCTTGGTGGCAAGTTTTGCCCATATAAAGACATGTATTACAGTTTTTAGCGTTTTAGACTTATTTTTCAAAGTTACTTTTATCAGCCCTCTGAAGCGTGGCTCGGCCAAAATCCAACTGATAACTTTATCCAAACTACTACATGTATATCAAATAAAACTGTATTTGTGATGACATTTCTGGGAATATAAACAAACGGCCCACAACTCGATTTTTAACATGGCATATTTGTGTTTGTTCAATAGTTGACATTCCTAACTTCACAGGCGCCTTGAATATGTTTTTCGAAATTTAGTGAAAAACTAAAGGTTTTTTTTACAACTTCTTTGGCAATATGAAAAGAATTACAAAAGTGAATTTGACAGGGCATATTTAAGCTATTTGGATTTAAAAAATTGTAATACATATTTTTAGATTTCTACCTTTTTTTAGAGCTACTGACACCAAAACTGCCAAAGCTTTTAAAGCTGGCCAACAATGTTCTGAAACTATATTAACCCCGATTTATGCTATTACAAAAGTAACAGACTAGCCTTAAACATATTGGACAATATGTAATAATTTTTAACGACTAGTTAGAAGCTTAATAATAAATGGCTTCCCTTTGTAACTTATCAAGCAATATGTCACAGTCCACTACTGCATACCAATTCTGATGTTCACTACCACCATTACTTTCTCTGTTGAGCTGCAAAATGGAGTAAGTTATTTTTAAGATTTGTCTTAACCTACAAAAAAGATGGCACATACCAGTGGTCCTCTTTTTTTCTCGCCATCTCCTTTCTTGACGGTTATCAATTTATCACGGATTCTTTTGCTGTTTAACTCATCAATGGTCTGAGTTTTAGTAAAAGATTTTTCTTGCGTAGCAAGCGCAAAAACGTCGGTTGCCCCTTTTGCAAGGTAAATGGAACCAGATGACGAAGTCGACGTTGGTTCCGGCGACGAACCACTTTGAATTTCTTCAATTCCCATCTTTCATGCTGATTGGATTGAGATTCTGCAAAAGAGTAAACATGGAAAACGGTCAAAATTTGCAGTTTTTATTTGTTTTGGCTATTTGTACTGAAAAATGTGATAGTATCCTAATGCTAAAGTTGTGCTATTCTGTGAGATTATATTAGCCATTATTAAGTACATTAACGTGAGAGGTTGATAGCTTTTACCAGAAATGATCTTGGTTGATGTGAGTGTGCGCATGCGCGTGGAACTTATTTCCCAAAATTACCTTTGAATAGGTTCCTCGCGCGTGCGTACACTCACATCCGCTGAAATCAAAGATCCAATATTTCAATAATTTGTTTATGTGTGTTGTAATATCAATCACCATCTAGGACTTAGAAACTAGAACATTGCATGCGAAATTTCCTAATAAGATTCTCATCAAAAGTTAAAAAATCCGGGAATTTAAGTTGCCGAGAGATAGAATCCCTATAGTTTCGCTAATGTTAGTTTCTTTTACACCTAAGATTAACAAGATTAAAAAGATAACTTAATTTTTTCTTGTAAAAAATCTTTCAAAACAATGCTTGATAATGACAAGAAAATCGCTCAACTATATAATTTAGGTTCTGAAAACTGAGAAGATTAATTGTCCCGGGGTAAGCCATGTTAAAATGTCTGGAGGGGTAGAGGGAAACTCTTTCTAGATATTTTCAAGTAATTTTTCATTGAAACGAGTTTTCCAACTAAGGTTCCCGAAACCTTGTTCTAGTTAGTATTCAACTCGGCTCCACGACCAGCCCACATAGCGAGGGTTGGGTCAAAGGTCGCCCTCCACGTTTTAAAATGCTAATTCTGAGTCTGTTGCCAGTACCTAATTACGATCTCTTGACATTTTGAATGTTAAGTCAGTGGTTTGCCCTCTTGAGATTGACCACCCATTGGAAAGGGATTGAAGCCAAAAATACCAGCTAAGTTACGATATCTGATGGGCATTGTACATTTTTAATATTTAATATTGCGTTATCCTCTACACTCGTGTTATCCAACTTTGCTTAATGGTTATTTTTGTGGGTGAGCCACGATGCCAGTTTAGGAGGTTCATGTAGGACAGTTGAAGAGGGTGGGCAGCATCTTGCAACGAAAAATAGCATTTTTATACTAAAAGGTGGGAGGAAGAGGTCAGAGGTTAATGAAGACCAACGATGCATTGGACCTATTCCGTTCGCCCAAACAAAGTGTAAATTTGTTTCCATCAAAACATTAGGACAGCTTAATTTTTCTTATCTTACTTGATCAATGGCAGATCATAAATATAGTTCCTTATGCTGAATTAAAGATTAAACACCAGGAATATATTAAGAAATACATGTATATTGAAAATATATTCATTTCATAACAAAATAGTTTTCCAACTTCGTTTATGATTATCTTAATCTCTACAAGAGGGGGTATATATATATATATATATATGCCGATCAAGACATCAGCAGCCATGAAGCCAGTGTATTGTCTTTAGCTAAAATCACATTGTCACCATGACCTCACAAGTCAGATCATGGAATACATACATACAGTGACAGTTGCAAGATAAGCTAGCATGTGATGACAAATTGAGGTTAGGTTGGTATTTCTCCTCAGTTGCATAAAGACACAAGCCTGTGACTGGATCAGAATTCTTGGCATTCGGACAGTTTACTAAGCTTGACAGAGTTGGGCTTTAGTTCCTTTCTAGCCCAATGACAACAACAAAATCAGCATTTTGAAAGGATTGTGTAACCTGATCACCAAAGACTAGCTGCAAACATTCCTGAAAAACTCCAATTTAGTCCCATAGCTCGAAAAACTAGCACAAAAAATTGGTAAATGGCGGCAGGTGGATGGACCACCAATCCATTTGGTGCTTAAGAAAGTTTTCTGCTTGGTATAACTCATAGGCCTTTCTTGTCCCCTTTTCTTGTGTCGTTTTTGTCCCGTGACACTTTTATTCATGTTTATATTTAGGGACATTGGATATGCCGATGCCCTCTACCAAGGGAAGGGTCCCTAAATATTCACCCAAATTTGCTTTTTAATACTTCCTTTATGATGTTAGAACAATACTCGCACTTCATGCAAAAATGGATTTCCGTCTTTTCTGTACAAATTCGGTTGAGGGATTTTTTTTTTTTTTTTTTTTTTGTTATCTAAAATTTATATTCGTGCGAAGACATGGATTTCTCTATGTTGAACTTGTGTGCAACTTTAGGGCGCTGAAAGAATTACACGACGATGTGAAGTTCAAATCTATTCTCGAGGATTGCGTGTCAGTGAACTTTTAAATAGTCGTAAAATTGTATCAAGTTGCAGAGTTATGAAATGGAAGTTGGCAGATAATTTATACACTCGGGGTTGGTGGGATAATGAAAACAATTGTGAGATTGACCTAAGTCTGTCAAAGGCTTTAATGTTTACGCTGTAAAGACCCACTTGTGATGCTTGACAAGCCCTAGACTTAACCTTACTATTTATTACAAATGCTGATTTCTGTTACTTTCAGGGATTTACTGCCAAGTGTTTTGTTGCTATGAGGATGTAAAATCATCACATATAAGCAATGAACTTGGAATTATTTTTCATGTGAACAAACTTAGTAAAAGGTTGTAGCAAAAGAAATTCACAACTTGCATGTCAAGCGAATTGTGAATTTTGACTCAACTTGAATGACAAATGGGTCTAAAGTTCCTGTATTAGAGTTGTTATAACAAGAATGAGACATGAAATCCCATTATATAGAAATTCTAGTTTCTAAAATCTAAACCATTAAATCTGAAAGAATATACCAAGTAAATGGAGTTTAATTAATTTAAAAGAGATCACTAAATGTGATCACGAAATGGATTTTAACCGATTTGGATAAAATTTATGCTAATGTGCATAACATTTTATTCAATCCCTAAAAGTTCATGATGCACATAGAATCAGCTTTCAACTAGGACGAAATTTATTCCGGGACTTGGTCTAATGTCACATTTATGCTTAGAAAATACAACTAAATAGATACTATCATTTTCATTAAGTACATGTAGCTGTCACTTTTTTATTGAGAAAAGGATTATTTTATCAGTTCCCTCATTCGGCATTATAGTTAAGATGAGAAACTGACCTAACGAAAAGTAGACCATACTCAACATTAACAAAATGGCAACCAAATGCCTTTTAATCCTTAAAAAAGGCTTTTCCCCCCGACTTGGATTAGTACATCAACGAGCACAACTATGACAACTCAATATATCGTCTTTTAAAACGAAAACGAGTAAAAAAACCCACAAAACTTAAAAAAATAGTTAACCAAAAAATAAAACGCAATGAAAAAAGGATAAAATAAACAAAACTAGGTGTACTTCTAATAAAACCCCTCAAAGTAAACAACAATTATAAGCCCTTCCTCGATGAAAACATTGCCCTGGTAGTTTTTCCCACCTTCATACGTTTCACATAAAAATGTAAAACCCACAATCCAAGTATGGCAGAAAAATGTAAACCCTCGTTCTTGAAACGGGTAAAACATTATAGCTACAGTAATAACTCTCGAAAACTACATTTTTTTTCAATTCGTCTTTTGGTGAAGCTAATAAATCGTTAAATAACTAATTTTGGAAATAAGAAAAGCGGGAAGGAACTTAGTTGATGGGCTTTAACTAACGTTTTTTTCCATAGGCCTTCGTAGTCAATCTTATTTAGTTACTAAATAAAGATTTGCGAAGGATACGTTGAGCCTAGTTTAGACGTTCATACCGCTAAAAACTGGTAATTTGTGGGCCATGCGTTTTTCTCTATTTTTCTCTCATTAAGTAAATAGTATTCCACTGGCGTTTTGGAAATGCACCATTTTTGGAATTTTTTAAGCTATAGACGCATCAGAGGCGAAAACTACTGAATTTCGTGAAGTAATGCTGAAGTCAATAAAGTGTCAATTGTAGTATAAAGGGAAAAGAATTCCAGGCATATGTTGTACATGTTGCGTAAAAGGAGAGGTCATGTAGGAATCGTGATGCTAAAGGCTTATACGGCCACCAGGGGGTGCTGAACATGAATAAGGTTAATTAATCGAGCAATTACAGCTTTTGAAAGGTTACAGGAAATATTTACGAGGGTAAACATTTTTTTTAATGTATTCTTCTTGTTTTTAATCGGCAAACATTGTCAGGTGCCAGTCAGGCGGGGGCATAAGCCTCAACCAAGACCATTTAAAGTCTCGAAGGCTTATAAAACCAACATGACCAACCCCAAATCAAACAGATATAAGGGGTTACGCGGATGCATTATGCATTATTTACGTGCTACCTGCGAGCCCTTTGGCAACATCACGTAACCGAGAGCCTCATTTCGGCTTCATCAAAATGATGCTGAGTGCGAGGAAAGGTTAATGCGCCCGCACATAAAACTTTCTGAGACACGGTTTGAAAATCCATTAGTAACTTTCATTAAAAATCCTGTTGTAGCTCAACACCACTTGTTCCCTCGTGAGGATTATATTGTAAACAGTAATTCTAAACGTTAAAAAACCAACAGAATCAATTACAAGAATGGTCGGGTTCTAGACTGTGTTGGGGAAAATTGCACAGCATAGACTGCCTCAACAGATTAGCAACCGTCTTCAAAATGATACTATCGTCCGCCATTTTGAATCTAACTGTTCTATATTATTCAATAAATTTATCACCACTCAATGATTTTGGATGTTTAGAAATGGCGAAAAATATACAAATGTTTGAATATTTTTAACGAGTCACACACATAATATTGATTGTTTGCATTTATTAGGCCAGTTTTAAAGTTTTCAATCCGAAAAGTAATACAAAAAATCAACGTTATTGTCAGTCTTGCTCAAAAATTTATTTCTAGTTTTCTTAGATTTGGTTAGAAATACTACGAAACAAAATGTCCGTTAATTTGTACATTCTGCCAGCAGGTGGCAGCATGAGAATGCAAATTAACGGACATTTTTCAAACTTGTTTATTAATTTTAAAAAAATCTACCATTTCAAAGTGAAAAACGAAAAATTAATACCATTACTGATTTATCAAGCTATTTTAAACGATTTTTTATTTTTATTTAATCTCTTTTTGTTTGGATGTGATTGTGTTTTAAAACTTTCACCCATTGAAAGTGATAGGGTTGTGATTCACCTTAACGGATGTACTGTTAAACTCCAAATACTTATTTTAGCATCATGTCAGGAAAAATATTATTCATATTGGTATGGTCAATTTGATAATTGTCCGGAAGACAATTTGTAGTTATCATCGTTTAACTTTTAACCAGTTTCAACTGTTCCAACAGGAAACTCCAATATGGCGCCACAAAAATGCAAAAAGATGGCTTCGAAAAGAATGGATATGAGCAAAAAAATTATTCCAATGCCTTTTTGGGCAGTTGAAAAGGCAACATCGATAATTTGTAGTTTTATGTATAAACTAAATTCGAGTTTTTATCTTAATCAATTCAGTAAAAACACCCGACTTGTCTTAAATTCAGGAAGTTTTAATCACCCGTCATCAAGGAGATTTAAGTGGCTAGAATTATGCCTCAGGTGAGCTCAAAATGCTACGAAACAAAGTTTCTTCATGACTAACTTAAATTTCATTTCTAATAGCATTGTAGGTGTAAAAACAATTGGTAGTATATCTTATCACGAATACTTAAACATTATTTTGGCCCAACAATTAGTTAACAAGGTTACAATTGCAAATTCTGACAATTAGACGTCGTCATTGTCAAGATACGTAAATACCAGAAATGCTAACTTTGTTTTCCTTTTACGTTAGGTAGGTACATTTCTGGTCAGCGAAATTAATTACCTGATTTAAATTACACACGTACGACCGAATGTTATATGTAGACAAGAACAAAAATATAAAAATTAAAAAAATCTTTTCCAAAACAACTGATAACAAGACGACAGCACGAGAGGTCAGGTTTTTGCTATTGATGCATTGAAATAAACAGGTCTTAAATACGCATTAAAGCTCATATTTAGCAAAATCTATATGAGGTCTGCTAGTAAATTCAACTTTTTCAAAATTTACATTATATATACTTTTCTTTCTTTCAGAAATCATTGAAGAAATCTGACAATGAGCTATATATACTACGTAGCATTCCTCCCAAGGAGAAAAGTCTCACTGTTAGTATTAACAAAACGCAGCAGTGTCCACCGTAAAGACCATTTTCAGGGTCCAGAATGGTCATCTGGGTAGGGGGTTGTGTGTCGATATGCTTCGATGCTTTTGGCACGCTGATTTTTTCAAAGCGAGTCGTTAAGTCACTTGTTATTAAAGCAAATTAAACGTTAATGGCAAGTATGCCCACAGACATACTGGCCCATAATTCTGGGCTTCACCTTGAAGTTTGACTGGCTACACTTGAATGTGTGCACCGTGAATTCTCTGTTTATTTGGCACACAGCAGGTTGAGGTTGTCTGTCAGAACGAAACTTCAATAAACAAGGTTAGGCTTTGCATTTGCTATCAACAAGAGCAATTTTTTTTAAATTCATTTTTTCCTCTCCCTCTTTCTTCTGGTTGAATTTGAATAACAAGATATGTGGTTGTGCCAACCATTGTTAACGTAATCGCTCGCTGTGCAATACAAATTGTCCTCGACAAATTAGCAGCCAGGTGGCATCGTCAAATAACTACAAAGCAAGAATGCAACTAGACTTTTTGGTTGCAGGGAGCTAGTGAAAACAAGCAGCCAGCATTCCTTTCACATTTGCTAAGAACATGCACAGTGAATATATTGACATGTTGCAAAATTCATGTTGTCCTACAGCTCAAGACGTTGCCTGAAACTATTGTTTTTAGTGCTTTGGTGATAAGCTAAATTTAAAAACGGTTGGCATCTAGAATTTTTGACAACTTTTCCACTCTCCTTATAGCAAATTGATTTTGAAATGCAGGGAATGTTTACAAATTTTTACATGGTTTTAAATCCCCCTCCAAAGATTCAGTTCTGACAAGCGTAATTTAAGATTTTTACCAAACCTAGATTGGTTTCCATGTCGTAAATAGGCGGAATTTTTGTGGGAAAATTACTTTGTATTTAACAGACTTTGCCTACAGGCACCCTGCAACTAGTCAGGTGGGACTAGTGTCTATGATATATACTGTGGGAAAATACCATTTGCTTTAGTTTACATTCACTCGCTCTGGGGCTAAATCCTTGACGAGTTGTCTACAGAAAACACATGTATACAGTATACATAATAAGAAAGAAAACTAATATTTTACAATGTTTGATATTTCTGCTCAGCACCACCACCAAGCGGATTGTGAGCCATTAATGTTGCATTTTCAACATGGCCGCATCATTACATTCCTTCAACTCTCACAATAACTTACTGAGCACATCCTAAACATAGCCGATTAGTTGATCCACACATTTATGCTTAAATTTGCAGGTCTTAAGGGTCTTAGGGTCTTAAGTGCAGTTTTAATTTTTAAGACTAAAAAGCTCTTTGTCTGCCTGTTTTTTATACCATTTTGTTATCAGCGAAGCAGACGCATAATCTTGACTGCAAATACATTATATAGATTGTGTACGTGTGGAACATCTTAAGGGTTATGGACGGTATCGAATCCAGGGGGCAGTTTTTTTTAGTTCTAAGGAGCCTAATCTACGAATCCAGACCAGCGAACAAACTAAACATTGTGTAAATAAGTAAAAGTAAATTCAGGTTTGAAACCTGGAGATAAAAAACCAACAAAGTAAACCCGTTGTATATGTCCAATTTATAAAAAGCCATGTGAAAGCAACGAGAAAAAAAAAAGCTGCCATCCCTCCTCCTATCTCATTTTTTATGCATTTTTTTTGCGGGCTCAGGAAGTCTTAGTTATCGTTTAATCTTCATTAAGTTCAGTTCCAAGACAAGAAGTTACGAGGTTAGTCCCATTAACCTCTCAATTTTAACTCGCGCAAAACTGTCCTAAATTGGTACAGTTTGGAAGGTTCAAATAGCATTAGTACGTTCATACATTAAATGTATGCAGCAGACAATAATGGGCCAGACAAATTCTTTGGCGCTCCATACGCCAAACACTTGACTATTATATATTTTAGTTAATGGCCGTGACGATACATTTATAAGATCCAGAAGAGTTCTAAAAAATCTTGTTTTACCATAAAAACGATGCACTGGCTATGCTCATCCCTTGAAAACGCTTGTAATCAATAGTTGTGTTAGGGTTAACTTTTTCAAAGATTTTCAAGTTTATAAATAGCATGCCATAGTAAGGTAAATTCTTGTTACTTGTTTTACGAAAATGCTGTTATCATCAATTTGTTTAAAGCCGGTGCATAAATGTTTCACAAAAGTGAGGGCGCTTCGCCAAAAGCATGGCCAAACACATGCATGCGCCAAAAAACATGGCTTAAGCACACCAAATACATGTATTTGTGCTAACTTATCGTAGGCTTCCAAATGCATGACAAAAATGAAAAATTAGGTTTGAACTTCTTTTTACTACTGCTTACAAATTCTTGCACTAAGAATAATGTAGCCAATTTCTGAAATAGTTTCGTAACTTCCTTCATTGCAAATATGTTGCTATCCGTAGCCGATTTTTTTCCCGAAAGGGTAGTAGTATATGTAAAATCAGTTTTATATATGTAGATGGGTGATTTTCTAGAATTTCCCTTGCACATATTGTAATGAGGTAACCTCATTGGGGTTAGCTTTACCATTGGTTATGTTACTATCTCAAGATAACGCTAAGTAGTAAGATTTAGTACTAGTAGGACTAGTAAGTAAACATCAATTAAAATACAATCATTTCAACGCTGGCTATTTGTATGTTCGAGCTGTGCTAGCCAGGAAACATGGTGGAAACATATATTTAAAAAAAAAATGCCAAGGAAGGAGACTTTTTGGTAATTTTTGCTTCAAAACTTGTCTGGAGAAAAGGCAATTTATGTGTTACACGCCCAGATTAGGGACGAGATGGCTATTAAAATTTTACGGGGAAAACAATTGCTTAGGGAAAGGTTAGCACCTTTTCGAAAACTGGAGTTGGGGGGAAGACAAATAGACCCCAAAATTTAAGCTTATTTTTTCTATCAATTTTTGGGCGTCTAGCAGTTGCATAAAATGTTTTAACAGATGGCACTGGAATTTTTAATGAAATGTGCATTGATGAAGAAGAATAGCATCTAGCTCTAGATATCATTTCGTTACAGTGAATGGCGCTGACGACTTTTTTATATGGTAAATAGTTTATTAAGCTTTTGTTTCATTATGATCTATGCAAACGACAAATACGCTTCATTTGCTCTAGCATAATAAGGTCAATGCAACGTATGCATAATATAATAAGGTCAATGCAACGCGATTTCCATGAAATCCTTTTTATTTGTTTGATATTTCAAAACTTTAAAGCCAACCTCCCACACCATGATTAACAATGTGATGCGAACAAATCATTTAAAATAATCGGCCCAAAACACTTCAAAAACGCAATATATAATAATCACAATGATTTTCGAAAATCTAAAATGTAGGGATTTCTAAAAGTGCTTAAGAGATATTTTGTTAAAAATCGTTCAAATAAACCAACTAATTTACAGGACAGGACGCAAGTGCGAATTTAGTAGTACTAAATTAGCAGCCGCTAACATGTACGTAATTCGTACGGTTAACACTTGTGTGACTAGTTTAGCAAAGCCTTTCCCAAAACAGGAGAAAACTGAGACTGCCTGCGAAATTTGATTCAAAGGCTGTGGCAATGGCTTTGAACCGAAAAATGCACTTATCCGAAACTCGGCTTAATTACATGAAGATAAGTCTTGTAGAGTTTTATCCTCAATTCGAGTTCTTGAAAATGTTACATGTTGGCCACTGGCCCATGATGCTGTGACCCGTACGTGAACACGCATAGGTTCATCTAGTTGATGTCTTTTCAATTTAACTTCTGAACACGTTTCCATTCGGCTTTTAGTATGTCTTCCCACGTAGCAACGTATCGTGGGTTTGGATCTTAACGAAGTCATTACCGTTACTGTTAACGGGATTATCAAATGAAATGTCGTTGCTTCAAAAGGATTAAATTGAGAGCTCTAAGCGCTGAATTATATCGGTTAATAGCAAAGTTACGGAATGGATTTCGTCCGATTCAAAACCGATCAAACTTTAGGCATTTCAAGTATCCCTCGCACGACTAATTATACCACAATTGTTTCCATACATTTTTAAAGATTTTGTTTTGTTTATTTATAAAGAATTTTTCAGATTAATAGAAATTTCCCTACGCGAACAGGAAATTCCAGCATATAAAGTGATATTTAACACGAATTTCAAGATCATACAAATGCAGGCATATTTCCAGATTTTCAAGGCTACTGGCTGGATACTCTGAACTCGGACGAAATCCATTCCATGACTTGTGCTAATAAAGGCAGCAAAAGGTTTGGAACTGTAGCATCAGCTGGAACAGGAGATTATAAGTTTAAAATGCAAATGTTCAGAGTGTTTAGATACAGAACACGATTTTCTGTATGTTTTTTTTTTAACTCGTTGTTAAGCAATTTACATTCCAACATGATGGCTGCTCGAGGTGGTTAGCATTGTAAACTGATCTGTGCGGTGTTACCAAGTAAGCCTTATTCCACTATGAAGTACTTTATATGCCGAAGTCTAATTGTCAAGGCTATTATTATGCGTATTATGTTTCGTCAACAGGATAACCTCGCACGTTGAAAACTAGACCTCGGCTTAGGGTGTTTACCATTATTAATCGTCATTTATTTTATTGTAACGGGCTGCTTATATTGTTAACGTTGGCAGACACTCTTAATGCATTTTGTAGATACATTCTATATTAAAATCCATGGTTTCGTATTTACAGGACTGGCTTTTGGATTTGGACTAGATACGTATACATGTAGTTTATCGGGACCTTTGCAATTTCGGATTTTGCAAACAGTTTTAGAAATAAGGAGTGTCAAACCTATCCTATTATACGTGTAAGTATATGCATTAACAGTGACTAACTGCGTGAATAAGGAATACAACTTAAATTATGTGGGGTTATAAAATGAGATTTCACAATGAAAGCTGCCAATTTCATAAAATTGAGGACTTGGATAACTGGAATAATTTTTATTTTGATAGACATATACATATGTTCTCCATATTGGGTTTCGCACATAAGTTTTCCCAAATTTGTGTTTTTTCCCTCCCTCGTCATTGCCAAATATTTCTTTCGACCTATATTTGAACAACAAATCATTCAGAGAATGTTATAAGGTCTCACTCAGTTCACAAAATAATATCTAAGTCAGCATAAAATACGGTAATTTTCACGCAAAAAATAACAAACTAGCTAATGCAGCCGGCACGATAAGCGTGTTGTAATGTAATCTGAACAACTGATCTTAAGCCGAGTCTCCACCAAGGCGCACATGTACGTATATACACGTTTTTTACAAACATATGCAAAAAAGTTTGCCCTCCGGGTTTGTTTCAGCCGCCATTTT
>JAQGAE010000767.1:0-30049 GCA_034696685.1 Julus scandinavius | reverse complement strand
GAATCAAGCCGAGAATCTATTTAACTATGTTAGCCAAACAAAAAAGAGAAGGCTGATTCTCCAAAGGGGCTATGATTCCAGGTTTAGGGCGTACACAGACGCATCCTGGGGATCCGATGTGGACACGAGTCACTCCGTGTCGGGTATTATCGTTATGATGGGACGTTCACCAATTGCGTGGGGTTCGAGACGTCAAACCATCATCGCCCAATCGACTATGGAGGCAGAGCTGATTGCATCTGTCGACATAGTAAAAGAACTGATTTGGTTGTCGGCGATTCTGAGGAAAATAACATCAATTGGCCCTCTTGGTAATTCAGGACCAATCCTATTCTTGGATAACCAATCGGCGATCCATGCCATCCGAAACGAGGTGGAGAATTGGACGACCAAATATTTTAACTTAAAATTAAGGTTTGTAAGGGACCACTTTAATAAGGGTCTCTTTGATTTGCAATTCGTTGGGACAAGAAGTAATTTGGCTGATTTATTCACAAAGCCCTTGTCCAGCGACCGCATTAACCAGTTAACCCCTTACTTAACCTTGTGAACATGTTGAGTGTCAAATGTGTTGTCGCAAAAAGGGGGAGATTGTTGTTCTTTGTTTTTGCAGCATTGATGATTTTTAACATATAATATATATATTTATTTTAACATGTTCACTTACTTGTTGTTGTTGATGATGAGGGACCATTTTGGTTATGGTTCCCTGTAGAATCTGAAAAGAGAAGAAAATTGAATAAGTAAAAGGAAAAATGAATAGGGAGAAAATTACTCATTAATTACCTTACCTGATGATAGGGAAATCCAGAATGGGTTGTATGGTCACACTGTTTGGTCAAAGGTCGGCCATCTTGGGTTTTCTTGGGCTGGCTGGCACTCTCTCTCTGGCCATCGACCCGGGCGGGTCAATGGTCTTTAATCATCTGTAATAATTATGTATTGTATACATAACTAAGGAATAAAAAGTGTTGTAAGTTTGAGAAATATTGAAGTAAATAAGAATAAACACACTTACAACAAATGAATCCATGGACTCCGATGTCGTTCCTCTGGGTGGATGTTCCTGGAATGAAATAAGGGACATCGGAATAATTACAGAGTGGCAAACCTAACATTTTTCGTGTCAAGGCGGCTAATAATCGCCGCTTCACAATCATAATTACAATTACAAGTGGCCTGCCTACACTTGTTTTTGCCGGCAAAGAACTTTTTCAATGTTAATAACATCGTCATGAAGTACTGCCGTGGCCAATAGAAATGGAGTTATTTTAATAGATTATTTATATCATATTGATTAGATGGTTTGTTTATTGTTATTAGAGTTTATGTTTATATTTGTAAAAGATTTGTGAATTGTATTTATAAGAGTTTATTTATATTTATTAGAGACTTATTGATATAAATTTGACCTGTTGTAAACAATTAAATTAAGAAGGAGGAAAGTGAGCAATCAGTGTTTAAGGGGTTAGTGGCTTAGATATATTTCAGTCACTAACATGATACATGGTGCCATTTTTTCTTTTTTCTTCTTCAATTAAATCGAGGATTGGTAGTTTTCCAAGTATCCCGGTCGTGATGGATAAACTACAAGCGCCGGTCGATCTTGAGAGATCCACGTCACGAAATTGGATGTGTCCAATTATGACAGGTGAAGGGAGGAGCTTGTAATGGCTTTAGCCAACCAAGCCTACCTAAAATACGTAGACGGCACTGTCACTGCCTTGCCGAGTTCGGCAACTCCAACAGAGATCCAAAAAAGGTGCGACATTTGTCAAGCGATGACGTCAGGAATATTTTTACCATTGTGCTGGGTATATGGAAAACCCTCTTCCAGGGTTTCAGAAAAATACAATGAAGGAAAATCCTTAAACATACTCAGGATACCTATGAGCCCGGCTCTCGAGAATGCTGATAAGTATTCCCTGAAAATTAAATTGATACAAGGATGGTCTGATGCAGAGTTCTCCTGATCAAAAGTAAAGTTCGCGCTGATCGCTGAGGCTAACACTATGAGATTTGCGGCCCAGAATAAAGATGGTTCAGGGTCGAAACTGACAGGCGAGGTGCTGTATGTGAAGCCGAGTGCTCCCAAGCAAGTAGATCCGCGAATTTGCGCACACTGTGGCTGGAAGGGCCATTTAAAAGATGCATGTTGGGCCCTTTACGGAAAACCTCATGGTGCCTCGGCTATTCTAAAATATCCTGCCACGGGGGTAAAAAGCGTGGCAGGCATTAACCGTCAAAAGGAGCACCTGGTCTGTCGGAGAAATCCTTAGTGGGCAGCGCGGAGTTTGATCCGAGGGGTTACTCCTTCGACGTTTGCCTGGCTCCTTTAGCTGAAGACATCCCAACTGATGAGTAGACATAAGATTCCGGCACAGGGTTAAGTCTATGCAATGACAGGAAGTGGTACGCCGCATACAGGGACACAGGGCCCATAAAAATGAATTCGTACTTAAGTAGCATTGTGGTTGCGTTTGGTGGCGGTTTAGGTCGACGGAAAAGACAGATATTCTTTCATCCGAAATGTTGCATATGCCCCCAACAGCAGGCAAAACCTCATCTCCTCCTCTCAGTTGGGGAAATCTTCAGGATGTACATGTCATGGAGACATCGACCAGGTGATGGTTAAAAACTCTGGAGGAGTTGCGATTATGCAGTTTAAGAGGCGGGATCATTTATACCATCAAAAGGCGATCCAGCGTCCTGAGTTGTGGAAACAATTTCATAAAATGAATACCACAAGTCAGTCGGCGCCTAAAATCCGGTGAGAATTATCGTTGTGGCACTCGATGCTGTGTCACATGAACACTGACTCCATCATGAAGATGTCTAAAACCGAGTCAATGAGGGGGATGCCAACACTTAAAAATGCCCCATATTCATTTGACATATGCCTATAAGTTAAGGCGCATTGCCCAACTGCCGGACCTTACAAATAAATTTATATAAAGGTGCCGCTTGAACTGGTACACGTGGACCTCTAGGGGCCATCGGCCTTTTGATCAGGACAAGACTGCCTTTATTACCTGGTCATTGTTGATGATTTCTTCCGCTGGTGTGTATTCTAGGCGCTATAAAATAAAGCACAATGCATGGACAAGATTAAGATTTACATCCATAAAATGGAAAAGAGTACTGGGCATAAATTGAAAACAATCAAAATTGACAAGGGGGAATTCTGCTTAGGACTTTCTAAAAAGTTCTATGAGGAGGAGGGTATAAACCACGTGAAAACCAATGTGTGCTCTCCTCATACGAGCGGGGTGGTCAAACGATTTAATTAAATGGCTTGGAATCGTAAAGGCTTATTTTCTGCTCGGCCGGATAGCGTGACGACAACGGGAATTGAGTTGACATCGTAGGCATCATTGTCCCGTCGAAGTCTGAAGCTGTTCTTGGAAGAGACTCGGGGGTTTTTCCTCCGGGTCCAAGTGTGCTTGCGATTCCTTTGCAATGGTCAGCAGCAGCTCTTTATCTTGATAGTTGAGAAGCTCCGTGGTGGGGCACACAGCTTTCTTGGGTCTGCCAAGTGCCTTTCAGATGGGTTTTACAGTGGGAGCCTCGTTTCTCTTTTTTGTGGGCGCTGTTGGGTAAACGGTTAAAGCTGTAGTAGGGGCTGGGGGACCTTATCCACATCCATGGTAAGAGGTACAAAATCTTTGGCATTATAAGTTCCCTTAATCTTCCTGTTAAGAGTGTCTTTAATTTCAACCGAGCTGGCCCTTTGACTTTAACCACTTTATAGGCCCCTTCCCGTTTCTGGTTAAGCTTAGCCGTGATCCCTGGTGGCACCGTGTTGTCCTCTGTGTTTATAAAGAACTTTTTTGCCTATCATAAACCCAGGGAGAATGGCTTCCTGGTTGTGTTGCGTACGACGTTTGCCCTGTGCCATTTCCAATTGATCTTTCATTTCTCTTACAGTCGATGATAATTCTGCCAGTAACTCAATGAAAGTGTGTCGGACAAAGGATGGGTCAGCACAGTACTCGCTGAAGCCTAGAATGTTGTCATGAGAACTTCTAGGTGCTCTCTCAAAGGTAAGGAAGAAGAGTGGATATTGTTGGTGGTGGTGTTCATAGCCTATTGTATGGCGGCCATGTGCAAGTCCTAATCAGAGTGCTCTTGATCGACTGTGATTGCAATCTTAATTTTTAGATTTCGGTGGCACCATTTCACTGGATTGGCCTTAGGATGATAGCTAACAACTCTCTGCGCTTGAAACCCTTGGGCCTTGGAGGCTTGGTCCATAATGAAGGACACAAATTGCAGGCCGTTATCACACCGGACCATCCGGGGTGTACTGTAACGTACACATATCTGCTCAATGAAGATCTTGACAATTGTTTCAGCTAGAGAATCCTGAACCGGGAATAACTCACTGAAACCTGTGCTGACATCACTCGCAGAGAAAACGTAAGAGAATCACCTTGGGGTGGTCGGCAGTGGACCTACCAGGTCTAAGCTGACGGTGTCAAAATAGGAGGGGATGGCCGGTGATGACAAAGGTGTCGTGTTTGGGTGGTTCAAAGGTTTATATTAAAGGCACTCCTCACAAACGGAAATATGCTCTTTTACATGCTGGAGCATTTTGGGGCAGTAATATTTCTGCATGATCCTCTGTATGGTGGCCTGAACTCCAGGGTGTCCTGCCTCAGCTAGGTCATGGTTTTATTGAATTACACTGGGTTGTAGTAGTTGAGGCACTGCCAGCTGAGGCTCCTGTTGAGTCCACACTCATCAGATGCCAGTACAGTACCCTATCCTTAACAGATTATCCCCGGTCCAACTGGGTCTTGAGTTTTATACCAGTGAGATATTCGGAACCTTCTAGGTCCCATACAATTTTGCAGCAGTATGGGTAATGTAGTTGCATGTTCTGGAAATCCACCGCCGTCAGAGGTTGCTCGCCGGATAAAAAGAGGTAAATGAGCACCACAGGTTCCACTTTATCGGCGCTGCGGGACAACATGTCTGCTAACACAATGAGTTTTCCTGGACCGTATTATCACGTCAAACACGTACTGTTGGATGTCCATAATCCAACGCGCTATGCGCCCACAGGGTTCTTTGGTTGCAAATATGGACCTAAGCTAATCTTGCCAAGTACCATGCTGCTGTCTTCAGTCATTATCATGTGCTTTACTTATTTGCCAACAAAGGGTGCTGCAAACTTGTTGACCTTGTCAATTAACCCACATTGCACTGACGCAATGACCTGGATATCGCTAATTGTAAACTGGTATGGTTCCAAGTGTCGGAAAATTATTGGATTTTAACACTCCAAGACTGAAGCTATGCCAGACAAGGCTTGTAGTTCTAAGGCTTGAAGTCTTGGTCTGCTAACTCTGGCTCGTCCCACGTGAGTCAAATCCAATAAAGGAACCTGCAGTTAAGCAGTGTTTGCCCCCTCTCTATCCCTCTGATGCTGTGGAGTGTTTTGGGGATGATGATACAATATGGAGAATAAATGGAGTCAAACGCAGATTAAAAGTTCAACAGAACAGTTTCAAGTTCTATTATAAATGAACATGTTGCATGAATGATGATGACAATAAATTATACACCAGAGGTGTTGAGAGTTAGGATCAGACTGATGAATTTAGTCTGGTGTTCTCCTTATATAGCCTGGGTCTATCCAAAGACAGGTGGGTTGAAAGAATCCAATTGGCCTCAGGTAAATTAGTCTTGTCTGTCTCCGGATTGGCCTAGACTAAGTAAGGTGGAGAAAAAGCTGTCACATGAGTATAATTAAGGTTAACAAACTGAGGTATATTTACCTAAAAAGGAGAAGGTAAAACCCCTCAAAAATCCCTTGTGAAATTAATATTTTTAATCTAAAAATAACCTAGGCCTAAAAATGATAATGTTATTTTGAACTATGAATGGGAATAATTACCAAATTCAATTGATAATATCGGTATTGTTACGACTGTGATGCCCTTTCGGCTACCTTTCGAACGACACCTGACATCATTTACGAGTTTTCTTGCTTAAAAAGATGCGGTTTCTTATTTGGTAATTAAACTGAATTCTTCTAATATTACTATTATATGTGAACCTTTCAGTGGCGGCTCGCATATAGGCACTGCGAAACTTCACCACCCCAAAGAGAAAAGAAAAATACGAAACTAAAAAGCATTCAGACAGCCCCTCCTTGGAGGATCCTTCTATGGATTCTAGGGATGTTGTCTGGTCAGATTCCCTCGGATCATCTCTCAAAGGCTGGACCTGGGCTCGAAACAGGTTAGAGGGTGTCCATCAAACAGGGCGATCGGCGGTTAGACATAGCGGAGGATGATCAGTCCTTGACATGTCTACTTACCGAATAGCCTTAGGAGGTGAGCAGAGGTATTCAGGAATTCCTTAGGCCTGGAGGCTTAAAAGGTGACCAGCAGGTGGGAACGGGAGCAGTTAGCGAACAGATGCTAAGCTGATGGTTGAACAGGTATAATGGTTGAACAGGCTATGCGATCCGAATGTGTAGAACGTGTGAAGGAAATGCAAACAGGGTGATAGGGGCCTTGATGGGCTCTGTTTGAAGCCCCAGGTCACCGTGCTATAGCTAATCACTACTGATGCCTCGACCAGGAAATTTGTTCACAGTTCGTCTTAACACACACAGCAGAGCTGTGACCAAGTAGACTTCTGTCTTAACCAGGGTTTGATCCGCAAGCTGAATCAATTAGTAGGTTGGGTGATTGGCAATCCCATTTGCCACACATGTTCAAATACCGGTCTTCCTCCAACACAAGTTGAGGCTCCTGTATCCACTAACACCGAAAACTTCACCGAGTTGATCTCCACTTGTGTATTGACCAGCAAGTCCCTTGGGTCCAAGCATTCCCTGGGGGACAGTGGATCCTGTTTAGGGTTTACATGGGAAATCCAGATCATGCTCACCTTTTTCGACTTGGCAAAACAGTCATTGGGACAGGTATAAATGTTGATGTTAGGGGTGCTGCATGCTGTGCATCCCTTCCGATGCATATTCTTCCGGGTATCTGCTTGATCACTGGACGGATTCCGTTTATTAGGGTTACGGTTCCACCCATTAAAATGCTGATTTTCTCCGAATTGATCTCGATCCTTCTAATCCGACTGTTGGGAACTTCCAGTGTTATTCCCCGAGTTGCTATTGTTGTTCCTGGTACTTCCATCCCGGGATCTTCCACAGTCCTTCTTCAGGTAATTAGGCTTATTGCCCTTGTAGTTGCTGTTATGCTGCCGATCACCATTCCGGTTGTCGAGATGTTGCTGGTCATTATTTCTATTCTGGTTTGCAGGCGGGGGTTTTCTCTCGGCTCCATGTTCCGGAATCCAGTAGTAGTCCTTCATAGTACTTCACGGATATATGCAAATCCCTCCAATCTTTAACCTGTGCCAGTTGAAACCGCAAAGTAATGTCCTGATGGAGCACATGGTACACTATTTCAATTTGGCTCTTCATGTTGGGCTCCTGGTCCATGGAGCGGAACTTGTGGAACACTGGATCCATGAACTGCATCAAATTAACTTCCTTTCTTTGCTTCATCACCTTTAACTTCTGGAAGATCAAATGATTGGGTTCTCTTTCACAGAACTGGGACTTCAGGAGGTCCATAGCGTCTTCATAAGAATACACCTTGTCCTGATGGATCTGGCACCAATGCATCACTTCCTCCTGGAAAACCCAGGAAAGAGCACTCCAGTATTGTTCAGCAGGCAGCTCATAGCTATCTCCCGTAACCGACAACTGGTACAGCCAATCTGCAAAGGTTCGACTTTTGCCTGTAAAACAGGGAACTTGAGCATAAATACCCTTACAAAAATGTAAGGTATCATCTTAGTTAAATTATTGTATCCACTAGATATCAAGGTATTCTTAAGGTTTCTTAGAGGTATACAAATTTAAAGCCTTTACAATCAACATTTTAAGGTTTTTTTAGCGTTCTTTTTAGTCTTCAAAAGGTTTCATTCACAAGCAATGTATCTTTTAGGTTTTAGATATGTAGTCCAAAAACTGACCCAATGGTACCCAATAAAGTTTGAGAGATGATTGATAATAAATTAAATTAAAACTGTTTAATGTAAATGTATCAATCACTAGTAGCAGCTTGCCACTTAATCTTAAATTGTTCAATGAAAAACTTAAGTTAAGATTTGACTTCACAGAGTGTTGACTCTCATATATATATTAGTTATATATGGAACATATTCATAAATTAGCCCAATATTAGTATATGCAAAATAAATTACATATATATCATAAATACCTGAAATTATTATCCGTAATCCATAGGTCCCATATATAGCTACGTCACGTACCCGTCCATGTCACAAGGCAGCTCGAGAGGTCCTTGGTTCCTAGGCGGCAGGCATCAAAAGGACCATCTGGAAAGATAAATGGGGACAACAAATTAGTTCCACCCGCTATTTTTGTCATCTTCATAAAGGGAGATTGTTTATCCTAACATCAAAGCCCTTTAGTGAAAGCGGATCAATGTCCATGACTTCCATTCTTCTTAAGCCTTTTATAGCCGCGATAGCGATAAGACCCATAGCTAATGGACCTCTTCTCGAATGTTTAGGGCAGCTTAGACACTTCCGCTAGCTCCCTATAAAAGGAAGAGCATTTTCACATGTTTTTCAGAGAGCTTTTTATTTTACTAATGAATGTACGTCTGTTTCAGACGCTTAGTGATTTCACTTGAATAAACTTTTATTCCTTTTTCGAAACAAATTCAAAACTCTAAAACTGGACTCCAGGACTCCGTTTCTTCACACCCAGTTTTTTACTCGCGACTTATCCTCTAGTCTCTCTCTTGTTTCACACGTGTTTTTTAGCATCAGGCCCTGCCCGACTGAACCCCTGAGTCACCAAGAAAGAAGACATAATTTGGAAGACGACTGTCCGGGGAAGACTTCCTCCAGGCCAGCTTTGGACTCATTAATCCTTCTGCCCGGCCCCGACTAAGTTTCCCGTTACAGCTTTTCCTTAAAGAGGCAGCTTCGCACCTCCTCTCCAATTGATCTGTTAAACTGTCCTAACACCCGTTCCTGGCAATTCCGGCTTGTTTTAGCATCTCTGTGAGAACTGATTATTCCCACTCCCCGATGACAACTCGCCGCTCGCCACGTGGGCTGGAAGGAACTGACCTCGTTTTAGCTCTCGTTCCAGTTCCTGAGGGATGCCCAGTAGGACAAGCAACCCCGACACCCCCGATAAGGTCTCCTGAGGGACTCCAAGAAGCGGGGTCTGTTAACTCTACAAGAATCAGGTGTAAATAAAAAACTAAAAAGAAAAAAATTTAAAAAAAACACAATCACACTCAGTAGTGAATGAACCCACATACTCTGAGTTCTCAGGTCAATACCTATACCTCTTAACTACCAATATAAGTCGTTTGTGAAACAGCATTGAGAAAGGTAAAAATTCAAGTTTGTATGCAACTTAATAATAAATATTTTTTGGTCATGACTTATAACACCATTGTGATATGAAATAGATTGCTTAAATTTGTTGTGGCACACAAAAATATGCCTAAATTTGTTGTGGCACACAAAAATATGCCTAAATTAGTTGTGGTAGACAAAAATATGCGGAACATTTTTAAACTTATTATTTTCACAATATATTAAGGTGACTAGCTACTTAATGTGAGTTCACTGGGTTTATGCACCTTCGCTTGAGAAGCAGAAGGGAAGGCCGAAGTTGACAGTTAGGTCAAATAAGGCCAAAGTTGTCGGTGTTTGGCTTCTTTAAGGCCGAACCGCTTTCACACAAAAAGTGAAGATAGCATGAGTGAAGTAGGCCTCGGAGAGCGAACGGACAGGACTTATACCATAAGTCTTGTATGTAAGCATGAACTTTAACTGAAAGAAAAAGAAAGTCCAATTCATTGGTTTTTGTTCTTAGTTTTTCTTTATTCAAAAGACAGTGACACTTTATAGAAAGAATTTTACAGGAGCAAGGTCTGTTGCCTAGAACTACATAGTGAGATAGTATTTGGCTATCTCTCCTTCTCTCTCTGTCTACCTAAAGTTTGGAGCCCTCTATTTATGTTTGAAGGGATTTCATGTGATCTAAGTCGACCGCTAGCATTAGAGGTTGGCGTTTACATCTGTGACGTCAATGGGCCACTTTACTTTAGATTGACCTAATTAGTGTTCGCCTATTTGGGTCTCAGAAGTTTCCAGAACATTCTGTATGTTAATCTCCTTTGTTTGAGGATTAGGTCCAAAAAGGATATTGGTCACTTTAATATCCTGGGTTTCCCATTTGGGTGCTTTTTAATTGTTCAGTGTCTCATTTGAAGCTTAGGCCGAATTTAGTCCTATCTGGACAATGGACACAATGGATTGTCCTAGCATTTGCTAGTCTAACAGAAATGCATGGTAATATGCATTATACCCCCTAATGCTTTCGAAAACTTTTGTTTAACAGACATTACATTTGTAAGTGGGCCTAATTGAGTTAAATTGTTAAACTACAAAAATACAGTCCTAATCCTAACGAGAGAGAGAGACACTTGGTAAAAAAAAATTTGTACAAAAATTTCAGATGAGGAACTACTTACAGAAATATGTAATGTTACAATTTTGACGGTATCTTAAAGTTTTTTTGCAGCTGACATCTGGAATTACATGTAGTAATCTAGAGCATCGACTCGCTCGAGCATCGCGTTGAGGATGTCCATGTTGTAGTTGGTGATGAGGCAGGTCGGAGTTCCGAGTGGTGTCTTCAGTCTTCTTGTTGGAGGAATCTGGTAAGTGCTGTCCCAGAGCGTAACGCACAATTCATAATGGCCATTATGGCAGCAGTAGTGGCAACTCTCTTTACCGTTGAGTGGCCTTGAAAATGCTATCAACACAAGCCAGGCTTCATAGTCGCGATTTCCAACTTTTGGATGAACATATGTGGACGTGATGATCTTGGCCTGTAGACGCGCAATTTTCACGTTGTATTGCTTCATGGCAGTGGAAATTTCGTCTAGGTTCTGGGGAGGCTCCCTAAAATTCTTCCTGAGAATAAACGGTTCTCTGTTTAACTTCGAGAAGTGGGTCCAAGTGCATCCTGTTCTGTTGGTAAATTTACTGGAACAGGTGTGTGCAGCTATCTTCTGGTCAGCTGTTGACATGGCCTTCGTTGAAGATTTGGTTACCTTTCTGACGATCTTACTGAACACCGTATGGGGACGTTTCGAATGATTTGGCCACTATGGCGGATGCCGTCTTCCTTGGTGTTTTAAATACTGGGGTATCTGGACGCGAGTATGGTCCAGGCTGCAGAGAAGTAGACCTTTTCCTTTTCTCTGAGGTTGCAGTTGTTGTTTCAGCAATCGGCGAGTCATCAGCGGTTGCTGAGGTCGACGTGTCGAGTTCAAACTGAATTAGTTCGGACTGTTTAGTTGTCGAATCCTGAACGGTAACTGGAGCAGATTTCTTCGACTTCTTTGTAGCTCTTAGTAGTGTTTTGCGAAGAGCCAGGTCCTTTCGAGGGGTTGGTCTAGGAGACCTGTATAACGTCGAAGGCGTAGAAGGAAGTTCGGCAATATCTTCGGAGATGAGTTCTGCTGCTGGACGAGTCGGCTTGGCGGTGGCAGTTGGCTGGTGATTTCACTAGCCTCCTGGGCTGAAATGCTGCATTCAAGCACGTTTTCCACAGCTTGTAGATCACTAGCAGTATATCTGAATCACCTGTTGGCAGTCTTCGAGGACGCCGATTGGGCACTCGGCTTCGTTGGATGGTCAAAGTCAGGCAACTTGGTTAACGAGTTGTTGGATCAGTCAGGTTGCCTGCAGATGTTTCTGCTGAAGTTGCACATGTTCTTCTCGAAGAACATGGTAGTTTGCCTCGATGGTTGTTCGGGCAGTCATCTCACTTTGGAGTGAGTTAAAGTTTTGGAGTCAGCTTTGGTCAGCAGCTATGTACACTTCCATCAGTTTCGTGTATCCAACAGTCAAATTTGTAGGTTTATCACCAGTAACGTACTGGGCTACCGCCGAGAAAGCAGCATCCGATGCAGAGTTTAATCCTCTGACAATCCTCACAATGTTGTCGAATGCTGTTGGAGGATCTTGGACATGTGTCAATAAAGCCGAAAGAATGTCCGCATTGTACAAGCCAGTGGTTGTACATTGACGCGCCATGTCAAGAATCGCCGAAGTTCAAACTTCTCCCAAAAGTTCGTGGAAGTCCGAAGTTAGCCGTTAAAGGTGCTGGTTAGCACGATGACTCATATAGGCATATCGTGGGTGTCGATCAATTCGCAACTACGCTAGAGCAGTTGGTCTAAGTCCGATGACTGATTAGCCATGATGCTTGAAACCACTTCGAAAACTCTGGAAATCTCAATAGTTGAAAACACACGTGCTCGAAATAAACGTGGAAGACAAGATAGAAAGAGTCGAAGTTCGCAGGAGCTTAAGTAAGCTAGGAGGTCAGTGGGCGAGATGCTAAATCGAATTAGTGACCTATTGGTCGGTTTGTTAGTGATGCGTAGGGTCACGTAAATTTGGTCCTTTAAATTCAAATTATCAGGGGTGCAGGCACCTGTTAAATGATATAGGACCATTGGGCGCGTTCAGAGACACTCCCTGGGAAGTAATCGGTTAGCACTCCTGGAAACTTCCACAAAGAATGGCTGTGAACGCTGTGGGAACACTTATGGGATTTTCGACTGCATATCGTCTGCTGGAGGTCTAAGAAATGCAATTAAATTAAATAAAAAATAATTTTTATGAATTCATGTTGTATAAATCACCTTGCAAAAGATACTTTCTTACCTATAATGCAGTAAAAGTACTCAAGTGCAGTTTCCCCGCCTAGATGATTGATAATCCGTCTGCTTTGCCCAAACAAATTTTCCCATACATTTTTTGTGAAGCTGTTTTGTATTCCGCTATTTTGAAGTTATCAGTAGTGATCGGCGATTTCTTGTGTGGAGAAAAACAGATCCCGAGACTTCCCAGAGCGTTCAGGGAAGTGGTTAGTGATCAAGCACTTACCGGGTAGTGTCTCTGAACGCGCCCATTATTCGAAGCATGTTAATTGCTAACTGGTTTGAAGTTCGATCTTGGCCTATGTATTGATGTAGGAGTTCCATATCCATTTGGACTTCAGCGTTATTATAAAAGTTCGGACTGATTACATTAACGAACTTTTGAGCCACAGAAGGGACCCAACCCTTATCCAATAAATAGTTTGCTGATTGAAAAACTTTGAACATTGTTGTTCGTTTTTCATTGTTCTCGTTAGGACTTTCTTGATCGAGTTTTTTGACATCTCTAAAATGAGAGATTGTCTGACATCTATGGACGTAGTCCTTTTCATCAGGATCTACAATGTCTTGCTGTTTGGTTTATCACCAACCGGAAAGTCAGGGGTAATAGCACGAAGATTGTGTTTTAATCTTCGGTCATCCTGAGCTTGTTCTAGTTTATCTCGAATTGCTAGGACTTTACTGGAGAGTATCTCCAGGAATTCTGTGAATTTATTCTTGCAGAATAAGGGGTCATGACAAACGTCATTGAACATTAGTAAATTGTCATGAGGTGATCTGGGTGTTCAACCAAAGGTTTGGAAGAAGGCACTTTCTCCAGTCACTGAGCTGGGGCTTGGGTTTATATCCTGTCTCACAGTTGCAAGATGCTCATCCCATGTATTATGGGCATTTTCCACAGCTATGGAAAGCTTGACTTTTACGTCCCTCTGTTTCCTTTCCACAGGATTGGCTTGGGGATGGTATTGGGCAATGTTTTGCAGCTTGAATCATGTAGCCTTTGTTGCTGTTTGTTTCAAAAATAGTTAAACAAACTGGGGACCATTGTCACATCGGACAAATTCTGGAGTCCCAAATAGAAGACAGATTTCTTCAATTAAATTTCGAGATATTGCCTCAGCCTTTGAATCACAGATGGGGAATAGTTCGACACATCCGGTGGCAATGTCACATGCTGAGAAGATGTATTTACTTCCAGCATTTGTGACTTGGTAAGTACTCATTAGGTCGATCGCTAGGGTATCGCACCTAGGAGGCATAGAAGGCGAAGAAACTGGAGTCTTATCTGCAGTGTTCTTGGACTTATACCTTTGACACTGTGTGCACTGTAGAACATATTTCCGTGCTTGTTGCCTGAGTCCAGGCCAGTAGTACCGCTTGGATATTCTACTTAGAGTGGCATTTTTGCCAGGATGCCCTGCTTCAGGTGCATCATGATTCCATTTTAGGACTCATGGCTGTAGGACAGCTGGAACCATTAGTTTGGGATCCTCATCTAGTGAGGTAGTTATGATCCTATAGAGGACTCCATTAGCCAGGGAGTATCCCCTATTGGTAAAAGTTCGACCTTCAGTGTTACTTGGGTCATTCTCAGCTTCTATGGCTTGGATGTGATTGCACTGTTGGTTTAAAAGTTGCAGTTCGCGAAACTCTTCAGCCGTGATCGGCTCTTCATCAACCAAGAAATGGTGGATGAGTACCACAGGATCTGATTGTCCTGAGGTACGGGATAACAAGTCTGCTAAGTTGTTCAAGTCTCCAGGGATGTATTTTACATCGAAGACGAACTGCTGGATTTCTATCAGCTAGCGAGCAACTCTGCTCTTGGGCTCCTTAGTTTTTATTAGTTTTCTCAGGAGAGCATGGTCAGTGTGTACGACAAAGGTCAGCCCATCCACCTAACTTTGGAATTTTTGAACTGCCCAGATGAGTGCTAGGGCTTCTTTCTCTGTTGGAGAATAGTTCATTTGAGATGAGTTGAATGACTTACAGGCATATTCTATCACTCGAAAGTCATCGCCAACACCTTGTCCAAGTCCTGCTCCAATGGCTTCATTGCTTGCATCCGTGTAGAGATGGAAGCTCTTATCGAAGTCGGGCTAAGCCAGGATTGGGGCTGTACAAAGGTCGTGTTTTAATTTGTCCACAGCCTGTTACCAGCATCGGTGGAAAAAAAATAGTTCATCCCTTTTAAGCAGTTTATGCAAAGAAGTTGCCTTCTCTGTTATAACGGTCAGAGTTGGTATTTCTCTGATGATTATGAGAACCAGATTGTTGGTTCTGAGTTGAGCCTTGATATCGATTTCGATTGTGGCTTGTGTTACTAGTCCTATGGTAACTATGACTCTGTTTGAAATGACTCCATCTAACCTGTGTATCAGTTAAAGGTAGTACTGGTATGTCAGCTTTGGCTTTAACTGCATTCTTTTTGATTAGCTGTCGCCATTGTTGCAAAGACAGAAGCATATTTTCTTGCTTCAACGCTAGCTTTCTTAGCTTTTTTTATTGAATGTTTATTCCTCAGATGGGGAAAGCGCTGCTAAATGCTTTCTTAGCTGCACATGGTCCTTAACCAGAAGTTGCTTGTCTTTTCATAAAAAAACTCACATTTCTTTCTGTTGAAACCGAAGTTTCGTTGGCCGAACTTATTGAAGATTCTGTTTAAATCTTTCAGATGTTCGTGAACAGTGTCTCTACCGACGTACAAATCGTCTTGGTAGGCTTTGACAAGCGCGCCAGTTATCGTCTGGATTATCTCATCCACAACCCGTGGACAGTAGACATTCTCGTATAGCTATACGTTCCGAATGATGTAATGGTCGAAAACAGCTGTTGGCCATCCTTATGGATGGGAATTTGCCAGTAGCAACTGGTTAAATCAAGGGATGACATGTACGGCTTGATTTGTATCTCTACCATCAAATCATTGATTTTAGGCAGAGGACATCGGTCTGGTATATTAACTGCATTGAGTGCACGGATGTCCGTGACGAAACGATATTCGCTGGTATTTTCAGGCTTGGGAACCAGCAATGATGGTGCTGCCAAAGGGAAAGAAGAGGGTAGCATGTATCCCTTTTTGATAAGGCCATTGACCTTTTCCTGAAGAATCTTCTTCTTCATCGGTGATACAGTGTATGCTCTTACTACTGATGGTTGAGCGTCAGGCTTGACATCAATCCTCTGTGGAGGGACATATACTGCTTCCTCAGGTTCTTCGAAGATCCCACGATATACTTCCAGTTGTCGGTTGATTATGTCTCGATCTTCTGCAGAGAGATGTGGAGCTTCATCCTTTCGAAAAGTGACAGTTTGCAAGGCTTCAGGCACACACATGTGGTTCACCTGGGAAGTTTCCTCTGAAACTTCCAAGCTGGTATTGGGAAGAACTTTCTCTATCTTATCCTACAGGCTAATAGGAGCATCTGCTTCTATGCTTTGTATGACAGGGTTCTTGAATTGCCACTGGATTCCTCCACAGTCATTTAAGATTTCAGCCTGTCTTAAGAAATCCATTCCAACTATGTTGATCCACTGATCATACGAGGGGATGATTGTGATTTCCTGACAGAAGGTTCTACCTTCGAGTGCAACTTCAGTGGTGGCGAGAAAGGCTTCATACTCGTTCTTCACCTGATCTGCAAGTTGTACAATGCATCTGCAGCGTGTCATAGGTTGTCCTTGACTTTGTAGTTGCTCATGGAGTTGTTTTCCTCCTAGAGAGATGTTTGCTTTTGGATCAAGTAGTACTTGATGTTCCACACCAGTTGAGCTACATTTTGCATAGACAAATAGGTCTCCTGATAGCGAGGTGGTGGCGATAGCTGTGTTCAGCTGTTGTCAAACTGGCAGAATGACTTGGTTATTGTTTAAAAACCTATTTCCACACCCTTTTAGACAATTGAGTGTGTTGGTAGCTTGTTTGCCACAGACCCTACAATCTGGTTGTGGTTCTGGGACAAGGTTCATGGATGCTATTGGCCTAGGGTCATCCAGTTTCATATACTGAACCCTATTCTGCTTTACTGAAGCAGTGTTCTGCGTAACCGTGGTATTCAGTTGAGGTGCAGTTTGGGCAGGTTGTGGATTTCCACTTGGGCCTTCTCTGTTATAACGGTTAGAGTTATGTATCTGATGATTATGAGAACCAGATTGTTGGTTCTGAGTTTATCCTTGATATCAATTTTGATTTTGGCTTGTGTTACTAGTCCTATGGTAACTATGACTCTGTTTGGAATGACTACATCTATCCTGTGTATCAGTTAAAGGTAGTACTGGTATGCTAGCTTTGGCTTTAACTGCATCCTTTTTAATTGGCTGTCGCCATTGTTGCAAAGACAGAAGCATATTTTCTTGCTTTAATGCTAGCTTTCTTAGCTGCACATGGTCCTTAACCTGTTCAACATCTATATGTCTGGATATAAAGGGATGTAAGGCCAGAAAAAATGACTTGTACCATCATTTAAGGCATGGGTAAGTACGACATTTTGTGGTACTTAGACATGATGAGTTCGATGAACTCTCAAGTTGATTGAAACTCGAGTTTTTTGAGACAACTTATTTGTTCGCACAGCACAGTATCTGTCTTGTATGTTCCATATTGAGAGAAGAAAGCAATTTTTGCTTTGGCAAAGGGTTTGGAGGTGTATCTCTCCTTAAATCAGAAGCTTCAAGCTTCGCCGATTAATAACCAGAAGAAGGCATCATATCCTTGCTCTTCGGTTAATTTGTTGGCATTGACTATGAACTGAACTTGTTCTTACCAACTATCGAAGAAGTTTCCTTTTCCAGAAAACTTCTTCACAGCTGCAAAGACCTCAGAGGTTACTTTGGCCTCAGTGAAATCATATTCACTGTAGTCGATTCTTTTTCGACTAACCCTATTTAGGGTGGTATCATCGTACTAACTGTGAATAAATTTTTCTAATCCGAGTGTTACCGAACATCTAGAGTTCGGACTGATTAAGGTCGAAGTGACTAGAGCGCATCCAGAGTTCGGACTGATTAAGGCTGAGGTCACTGGTGCGGTGTTCCCAAATAGGTTTGCAGGAAGGCCAGTTATGATCGACATATTTGGACCTATTTGGATTTCCAGATTGTAAAACTGGTTGGAAGGTTGTGAGTTGCTTTGTTCACTGCGTCAGCTAGAGCTTGCTCTGGCTCCTTCTAATGTTTGTCAAGTTTGTCTATCCTTTTACGAGGCGAAGTCACGCTTGACGTTAGTGCTACGTAGGCCGAGTTTTTCTCGGACTAAGTATGAACAAGTCCTTTCGAGCTTATCATCGCTTGAGCGACTTGCTGTGTAAGGTCAAGGAATTGTGGACAGTTGGCACAGCATTTGGACACTTTGCTAGGAATATTTATTCCTGCGTTAGTCAAAATTTGCAGAACCTTCAATGAAGAAAAATCATCATCTCCAGTTTGGGTCTGCATGGAACTAACTGATTGGTCAATTTCACTTGTTGTCAGATCGCTGATCATTGCATCAAAGGGAGTTAAACTTTGACTCTGACATGAATTTATGCCACTTAACTGTTTGTTATTCATTTCACTGGTTTTCTTATGAGATTTCCTACTGGTTTGAACGTTGGTTACTACAGGGGCCAGTTTGGCTGCTTGTAGGAAAAGTACTTTTTCGTACTTCGGCTTGATTCCTGAGCTTGCTTTTCTACAGTACAGATTTGTGTTAATAATCATTCCAAACGTATGTTCGAGCACAAGGTGCGCCCTTTGGGACTCAGAGTCAGAATTTCTTATTTGCGCAAACGTGCTTGAGCGCGAGGTGTTTCTTTTGGGCTCGGGGTCAAACGGCTAATTCGATTTGTAACTATCCCTCCAGGCATACTTCCCGCGTAGGGTGGAATTGTTGTTCTGTTTTCCACAGCATTGTGGATTTTAATCTTTTACTCAAATCTTATATATATACATAAATTGTTTTTTTCTTACCTTACTTTCAGTGATGAAGGGTTGTCGCTAAAAAACCTAATGAGTTTAAGAAATGGCCTTTGAATTTACTAAATTAAGAGAAGGAATAATTAGATGATTATTTTCAGAAGGGATTTTCCTTATTCCCTCCATTATGTGATTTCCCTGTAAGTCCAGGATGAGGTGGACCAGTCAAATGGTCACACTGTAAGTCAGCCATGTTGGTTCCCAAAAATCTAGCCACCACTCTTTGTTTGGTTATTAACAGGATAGGGTGTCTGGCCTTTCATCACCTGTGACAATTATGTTAGTAATATTGCTAATTAATGATTCAGTGTGACGTTTCTCTTTTGGAAAGGAATGTAAGTTCTGAAATGTTTAAATTAAATTAAACGGAATATTTACACAAATGAATTCTGATTCCTGGCATCGTTTTTCTTAAATCCATGTCCCTGGATTCAGTAAGTAGAAATGGATCAATTACAACATTAATCAACAGGAATGTGGAATTGTAAGGTTAGGCACGCAAAGAATGCACGGGTTGAATTTAGAATGTGATGTGATGCAATTTTAATATGTTCTAGATGAAGTTACATTCCTGCTGCCCAGGTTGCCACCAGGTTGGTGGAAGCTATTTATAAGGTGAACCTGGGCCAGCAAGAGTCAGTACGGATTGGGGCCTGACCAAGCTGGTCAGCCTCACTTTTATGTGAATTAAATTATTGCAGTTTCTGTTCCTATTTTTAGTCCCACGAGTTAGCGGGCAGTTGTCACGAGGCTGTTAATTTTGTCTTGTTTTGCGAATTAAAAGAGTTTTGAACTTTATTATTGGAATCATCGCACTTCCTGCCATTAAGTTCCGCAACGCGGGACTCCACGTGCTTACATGGTGGAGGTTGGGTTTGTCCATCCTACAAGACCCCGTATAAGTTATCTATACCTATGAAGCGAGTATGAATCTAAGTGGACAAGCAGAAGGTATGCGTATCCGTTCAAGGACAAATACAAATATTGGAATTGGCTCTGGTGGTCAGGACTAATTATCTGGGCCTAATGGGTTGCGAGCCAAGTCTACACTTTTGACGGATAGAGGACAAGATAATATTATGAACCCTCCCACACAGTGGCATTTCACTCTGCAAGCCTGGGGAGGATCCATGAATGAACTCTTGGTCCAGGCAAATCACGTTGTGTATGGACATCAGGGTCATTTACGGCCTCCTGGTATGTGGCCATTTGATGACCCTGGCGTAACAATTGAAATGCCAGAGGAGATTAATAGAGCGCGTTTAGTTCAACAACTATAACCCAAGGCCCAAATACCAATGTGTATGAACGTTCGGACTCCAGGACCTATGCATGATGGAGTGGGTGATGTTTTGCGATTTCCTGGATGCCTTTGAGGGCATGGTTCAATCCGAGTGTTTGCCACCACAAGCATATGCAAGACGATTGAGAAAGCAGTTGATGGGCTAAGTGGCCAAGTGGTTTTCAGCACGTAGTTGTGAATTGTTACTATTACCATGGCATCAGTTGGCGGGTCGGCTGTGGTTGTTTTTTGGTTCGACGGCATACATGTACGGGCCTTGCGGTATTGCTGACCTCACAGACATTTTGTTATTAGGATGCACCAGCCGAGCAGTTTCCATTTGCCCGAGTGGATGGGGTGCCTGGTCAGTGTCAAGAAAATACACTGGAGCAGGAAGTACCAATGCAACAGGATGCAGAGTCACCGGAACAGAGGGCTGATAGGCTGTTGCGGCTTCCTGTGCGTTTACTGCAGCCAGTAACCTTAACATGTTCAGAGTCTATGGTTATGTGAGCACTTCCGATGGAAACCCGTAAAGGTGACATTGTATTGATAGAAGCACTTCCATTAGGAGGGACCTCTGCGCGAGCGGCGCGCGGTGTTATGTCTATCGATAATGACCGTTGTTGTCTTTTCCAGATGGCGAATTTGACGGCCGAAGCTTTAACATTGGAGGAAGGCACAATGATAGCGTGTATATCTGCATTGGATGATCCTGAGTTGGTATCAGTGGATGGGATAGAGAATGGTGGACCCAGTGGCGAGCGTTTGGAAACACTGACAGATGATTTGTTGCTGGGTCCGTTTTGAACCTGGGCCCTACTTTGTCAAAGCCTCAGCATAGACAATTAAGGCAGTAATTTTTTGGGTTCAGGAATGAATTTGCGTTATCGGTTCAGGAGTTGGGGTTGAGTAAATTATCACCGCATTCAGTGGATACTGGAAATAATCCCCCTGTTTATGTGGCTCCCAGGCAGTTGTCCCCTAATATTCGGGAGATCGTCCGCCAGGAGTTATCAGAAATGCTGAGTCAGGGGGTGGTTACCCCCAGTAAAAGTAGATATTCTAGCCCGGTTGTATTGGTAAAGAAAAACGGTTGTTCAGTTAGATTATGCGTAGATTATCGTAAGTTGAATAAAAATACGATTGTGGTTAGTTATGCCTTACCTCGGATTGATGATGTTCTCGATGCTATGCAGGGTTTGGCATGGTTTGCGACCCTTGATATGATGTCGGGGTATTAGCAGGTGCATATGAGTGGGAAAGACCAGGAAAAGACGGCTTTCTCCTGTTCAGACGGGCAATTTTGAATTTACGTGTATGCCATTTGGACTTTGTAATGCACCTGCTAAGATGCAGCGTGGGTTGGAACAGATTTTCTTGCAATTACAATGGGAGGCCTGTCTTATATATTTAGATGACATGATAGTATTTGCCCCTACATTTCCACTGTTTTTGGAGAGATTAAGTGCGGTATTTTCTGTGTTAATGTCACATAATATTCGGTTGAAGCCGTCCAAATGTTTCTTTGGATTTAAGCAGGTGCGATATTTAGGACACGTTGTGAGTGCTCAGGGCGTTGCTGCTGATCCTGATAAGGTTGTTGCGGTGAAAAATTTTCCTAGACCTGAAATAAGAAAGGGGAAAAGAGTATTTGGGATGATGTGGATATTACCGCAGATTTGTGCAAGGTTTTGCTAGTGTTGCCAGATCGCTTATCGACCTGACACGGGAAACTGTCCATTTATATGGTCCTCGCTATGCGAATACAGTTTTCTTTGGTTAAAAGAGGCCCTGTGTACAGCCCCATTTTGTCGATGTTTGTTCTAGGGGCCCCATTGTGGTTACATACGGATGCTTCACATGTGGGGTTGGGGGCCATCTTATATCACGGAATGAAAGGGGATCAGCGAGTTTTGGCTTTTGCTAGTCGCTCGTTGTTACCTGTGATACAGTTAAGAGGCCCTGGCGATTGTATGGGCGGTTAAGAAGTTTAGGCACTACCTTTTCTTAAACAAGGTGACAATTGTCACGGATCATCATGGTTTATGCTATCTTCGATCATTAAAGAACCCGTCGAATCGGCTGGGTCGTTGGGTGGCAAAAATGAAGGAATTTATTTATGAGATTGAGATAAGAAGAAAGGCTTGCATGTGGATGTGGACTGCCTTTGTAGATATCCCGTATCTGAGCGAGAGCTTGGCCCATTGGTTGAGGATGATGCATATATATATTTGTTACAGACCCAGGTTGAGATGGCTAGGGAACAGCAAAATGATCGGTCATTGGATAAGTTGCAAGATAAGGCAGCTTAGGGGGTCTGTGGCACCAAAGGGTTATTTAATGTTGGGAGGGACCCTGTATTTTTTTAATCCATCAGAGCCCCCAAGATTGTCGCTGGTGGTACCAGGTCAGTTAGGTGATAATGTTATTCGACAGTGTCATGATCACCCGTTAGCAGGGCATTTTGGAGTTACTAAAACCATGGCTTTGTTGACCAGGGCATATTACTGGCCCTGTATGAAGGCAACAGTTAATCGGTTTGTAAGTTCTTGACCTCAGTGTCAGATTAATATGATACCTAGGACAATAACTCCGGGGTTGCTGCAGTCCATCCCGGTTAAGGGTAAAATGGGGTTTTAATTTTTCTGGCCCTTTTGCCCAGTCTACAGGGCGTTCCGTGTATTAGTTAGTCGCTGTCGATTATGGTACGCGATTGTATGTGGCGGCTTCCTATAAAAGAGCAAATGCGGTGCCATTGAAAATTTTTTTCTTTATTTATTTGACCGATTTGGGTTGCCCAAGTTTTTGATCTCGGATAGTGGGACAACCCAATGTAGAAGGAGGGCCAAGGAATTTTTTCGTAGTTATGGCATACAGCATAGGGCATCTACCCCTTATCATCAGCAGGCTGATGGACTGTCCGAATGGCTTATTCAGACTTTGCTATTTTCGGTTAAGGCGATGGCCTGCTAAGGACCCGTTAAGTAGAGTGGCCAGTAGCATTAACTAGGGCGGTTGTGGCGTATAATTTTTCTACACAACCGTCATTTTAAGTATCGCCATTCGAGCTCATGCATGAATTCCCACCCCGCTTGCCTGTGCATAATTTTGTGGGGCAACCTCCTACGGTGGGCCCTGATATCCCGGTGGGGGATCTTCGGGAGAAAGCTAGGGATGCATTATTTAATGCCCAGGAAAAGCAAAAGAGCTTTTTTGATAAGCGTCGGCGATTTTCTAATTTTGGCATAGGAGATTGGGTCATTGTAAGAGATTTAGCCCCTGCCTGTAAAGGACAGGGTAAGTTTCAAGCCTCATATTATGGACCGTATTAGGTTCTGGAACGAGTGTCTGACATAAATTATGCAATAAGGGATACTAGCCGAGGTACGGGTGGGTTTCCACCTTACATGTTAGCAATTTGAAGCGGTATCAGCTGCGAAGAACGCCCCAGATTTTGGCTGTGCAGTCGCGAAAATTTGAAATTGGCTCCAAAGCGTGGTCTTATTTGGTGTGTGCACAAAGGCCTACCTACTTTCAGGCGAAGCTAACTAGTGGAATCGCCCAGGGGTTGTTGTTGCGTAGTCAGCTGCAGGCTCATTTTTCTTCCGTATCATCCGTGCCTTCTCAGGTAGGTTCTGTTTTTTGTTGCAGTTTGCAGAGTTTTTGAATGTTCGAATGTGTCAGCCTACGGTGTTATCTGCTGGGGCATTGTTTTCTGGGGGGTTGCCATGTGGAGGTTATCTGATGCGCGAAAGTTTGATCCATTAAAACATGTGCATTTTTGTTCTAGAACTTTCGTAAACATGGTGTACCGTAATCAGCAAAGCATGGTCACAATGAAGGTTTTTGTTTCTGAAGGGGGCTGTCAGCGGACGGTCACTGGGACCCTTGCTGGTGTGGACTTTCATCCAGACGATGGGCCCCGATCTGCTGGTCCTAGACAACGAGCTGGACAGGAGGTGCGGCCGCCATTGTTTCAACCGTGGCCTCCACACTTTCAACCACGTGCTCAGGGTGGTACATGGGAATGCTATCCAGCTTCTGTGGATCATGAAAGGGTGGATAGAGACGGCCATCAAAATGGAGTCAACCGGCCTTGAATCCCCCACCCGCGTGAATACTAGAGGGGGTGGACCTCCACCAGCAGAATATGGTGAAGACTGGGACCTGTTCTGTATGAATCGTTTCGCAACTTCCAATGCGAAGTAACCTTTTATTTTTGTTATATATTTTTACTTATAGCTATCTATTTACACTTAATATATATATATATATATAATAATTGGTACTTACATATAAGAGGAAGCACAGTTCCTGGCCCGTCCGAAATGAAGACCTAAAGGAAATAAAAGAATAAATTAATAAGGAGTTTAAATTAAAAACAAATTAAATTAAGAATTTGAAGGGGACTTTCCTCCAGTTTTTGGGGAGACATCGGCAATGATATTTGGTCACCTTGGGTTCAGCCGTTTGTGGTTGGCTGACCTGTTTTGGGTCACTCTTGGCATGGCCACTGACGGGTCAGGGTGTCCGCCTTTTAATACCTGTGATAAACAATGTTTTTGCATAGTTCCTTAATAATGGCATGTAATAACTGTAAGTTTTCGAGTGTAAAGGCCCGAGAAATAGGGCCATGAAAATGAAGTTGGAGAATAAGGGAAAGTGGGAAAAGAAAGAGAAAAACAAAAAACACTTACCCATCTTTGATGTTAAAGTCCCACCTGGGACCAAGGAAAGGCATAGTTTCCCCCTGCCTTTTGACTCTAGCTGGACTTAGCATTAATTTATAAAGGGTAGAAGCCACAGGGCTAGTCCCCAACAACCAATCAGAGCTTCAGGTTACATCATCTGAGTTTCCACCAGATGATGTCAGGATAACTTAAGAAACTGTGGCACAGAATGAGCTGACGAATCCAATATCAAATTCATCATTTTTCTCAATATATGGAAACCCTAGGAGGCCGGGTGGAGTTTCGGAAAACTCCATGAAATCTGGATTCAGGGGCCAAGAAATAAGATGCTCCCCTTACGAAAACTACCCGTAATGAATGATCCCAAGACTGTTAGGACACAAAAAGTATCTCTTAAGGAAGCCCTTGATGTCTGGAACCTGCAGGTCTTTAGTGTCAGACCTAACAAGAATGGGCCTAACAGTGGAAGCCAAACAAGTGATCCTTCAACTCTCCATACGCTCAAATGAGTAACTAATTATAGATACAGAAAACTCATCAATATACAGAAATAAAATTAGGCGTACCCCAGTTCCCAGAATGCAGCGGACTCCAGTAGCCTTGGCCAAATTATATAAAAGGCCTGGAATTTTTAACAATAAATCAGTGGTCTACGGACACAGTCTAAGGACCAGAGCTCAGGAGAGCTTTCACCAGGCTACAGGAGAGAAAACTACGGATCTACCACCAAAGTAACAAGGGAGTTTGGTTCCCTTGAGTTTTTGCCTTGGAGGAAACCTACTGGCTGCTTTTGGTGAACATGAATCTTATTTTGCCCTAGAATTAGTTAGATTTAGGGAAAGTGTATGTAGCTAGGTATGTTACAGTTGCCCTCCTTTATGTTTAAGTGTTAGGTGCTATTTTTTAAATGCTGATTTAGCTATGCTAGGGTCCGGGTCGAGAGGACCCTGACCAGAGAATCTATAAGACCTCTGGATATTTGTGTAGTGTTATCTTGCTTGCATATTTTTAAATAAAACACTGGCTTAATGCTAAGTTTTGTCTACTCAGTTTGTCACACACGGACATCTCTCCATTATCTTTACCTCCAAGAAAAAGAAACAGAAACCCCTAGCGCTTCCGAGAATCAAATCCCGGGTTACGCTACCTCTTAGCTGTTCCCTGCATCCCAAAAAGAAATGCTACACGGCCATTCCAGAATGGAGATGACATTTTTTTAAGGGGGAGTGGGTAACATTTTGGTGGCAGCGGTGGGATGCTGATGATGATATGAAGAGGGATATATTAATGCGGTTATAATTGCTTTGTAATTGAGTTTGTTGTATTGAATTAACATGTGCTAGAGTGACAAAGGCAGACAGTGTAATGGATAGTGTATGGTTATGAGACATCCTTTAAAGTTGGAAATTAGGACTATGAGTAAACATCAAAAAATACTATGGGCATGTTTGGTATCATTAAATTTGTACAAAGGAGGACTATCAACTGAATATCTCATTAGGGCATTTACCCCCACCATTGAAACATTAGTAAAATCTTGTGTTGTAAGGTGTCTAAGTGCTTGAAATTGAAAGGGCAGTTCTGGAAACCTTAATAGAGTGAAAAAGGATATGAATTTTAATTACCCTCACTTTTTTGTAATTACCCCTATTTCTGTAATTTGGTCAAAATTGATGTTACATACCCCAAGTGACATGTCAAACCACTTGGCTTAAGGAAAGGACCTTAAATAATACTTTCTGTTTCTATAAAGTTGGACAAATCCCATCATGTGACCCATCAAACTTATTCATTTTTAGGTAGGAATTCATTGGTAGTGGTGGTTAGGGCCTAAAACGTCCCAAACAAAAACCAAAGGACCTAAAAGGACCTAACTGGGAAATTCGAGTTGAAATTCAATGGTAAGGGCCTTAAAAGTCTCAACACTTTATCAAAGGGCCTAAAGGGTCTCAAGTTAAGAAAAGCTTGGAAAAGAGTTCTTTTTGAATTTCCGATTGCTTTGACTTGTTTTCCACAGCTTAGCATGATAGGTGCCGCGGTCCTATGTCTATTTGTGAAGAATAAGACACATAAACAGAATTTTCGTGAGTAATGAAAAGTACATAAACATTACGTACAAGGATAATAAATCCAAGCCCTCCAAGCCCTCCAGCGGCTTCTTCCCCTTTAACTTTACTTGATTCTGAGATTGTTCCAGTAACTGTGATTCCAGAGATAGATTCGAGATTTCAGAGGACAAATTGTCATTTTCAGAGAAGGATACCACCCTCATTTACACAGAGAACGAAAGGGATACACCCTCAAGCATATTTGGAGGCAGAGACTCTCCAATAGATGAACTAGACCTAACCCTTGATATAGTACAACAGTTAGCATATATGGCTATGCCTATTGGTGACAACATGGCAGAAATGGTAATACCCAATGGGGGTAATATGAAGCATTAGGGATTGATACATTCAATCCCCTTTTTCGATGGTGAAATCAAAACAGATTTTGATAGCTTCTTTGATTAAGTAGAAAATGTTGCTGAGCTAGGCAACTGGTCCAATGAACAACGAGTGCGGATTGCTCGCTGTCGAATCACAGGAGTAGCTTTAAAATTTGCTCTAAGTGAGGCAATTAAAAGCATAACAGTGTTTAAAGAGTTTAAGGATGCAATAATTCAAAGGTTTTCTTACATACATCCAACCACACAACTAAGGAACATGACAACTTGCGTGCGAATGAAAGAAGAGCCTCCAACAGATTTTGCAAATAGACTACAGATGCTGGCTGACAAGTATTTTGCAGACATCCTAAGGGATCCTGTAAAAAGAGCTGCTTCGAAAGAATTATACAAAGCACAACTTCTGGGACAATACAAAAAAGGACTAAGAGATCATGTGGGTCGTATTGTACTGTCAAGGAATCAAAAAATCTTCCTTGAAGCAATTGAGGTGGCAGTCCAAGAGACTGAAAATGAGAAACTCAAAGGAGGATACCACCATGTCAGAGCCACAGAGGACAATGATCCTATATTATCAGCAGAAATTAGCATGTTGATGAATAGAATTGCACAATTAGAAATGTGTGCGGCAGGTCGAGATGATACAGGAAAGACTAGAAAAGTCTGTGCATGTAATGAAAACACGGGAACAAGAGAGAAGCCCTGGATGAATTACAGGGTAATGACACCGAACCATTAGATAAATAAAGTTGTGTGTCAAATTTGCAATAAGGTGGGACATAAAGCAAATAAGTGCTTCCAAAAAGAAAAGAACACCCATAACAGCAGAGGTGACATGCTTTAACTGTGGAACAGCGAGACAATATGCTTGGGAATGTCGCCAGCTGAAATGCAATTATTGTAAAAGAATGGGGCATGTGGAACGGAACTGCTAGAATAAAAATAACTCAAACAGGTCCCAGCCAAAAAACGTCCAGCGAGGGGTCATCAACCCGCCCCCTCAAGGAAAACCACAGTAGAGCATTTAGGAGGATGGTCAAATCAGCATTCGGCAGATGATGTAACAATTTCATTGAAAATAGGAAAGAGAAGTCAAGTCTGGAAGTCAAGTAACACTCTTGTGTGGGGAAGTTTGAATGAGGTTATCATCCACGGTAGTACCATGTACCACCTATACAGGAATTTCAGGAGAAAGATTGCAGGCAGTAGGTAAAGACACTTAAGAATTAAAGATAGGAACAATGAAATTTTGGAACTCTTGTGTGTTTGTTGATCAGGCTCTATTTGGAAATAAAATTGATGGGATATTAGAAGCTGACTTTTTGGAAAAACATGGAACCATTATTGAGATGGGGAAATCACTCTCATTTAGAGAGAAACCATGGGAGAAAATTAGATTTGGAACCTCACTAACTACAACACCTGAATTCACCTCGCTAATTTACATCAAGAGTTTAGAGAAGTTATCACTGGATGCAGGCCAAATGGCTGTAATTACAGGATGCCTAAACAAACCACCAGGAGTACCTATCTCTGTTATTGTAATAAGATAAAAGGATTTGGGCAAATAAATTTGACCGTTTAAAGAAGTATATGCATGGTAGATGAAACTGGTAGAGTTGCCATGCACTTACAGAATTTTTCAAGGAAACCTCTTCACATTGAGGAAGGTGCATATATAGCAAGTATTGCACCATTGGAAACCGGAGTAATGAAAGAAAAGCAAAGCACAGAGACTTTAGATGTTCTCTTAGGTCAAGCTGATTTAGGTGACTTGGATAAATATTGGAGAAATAAGTTATGGAAGGTAATTAGTAAGTATCACAGAGTAATACAATGGACAGACAAAGAATTAGGGGAATGTGCTGTCGTGAAACATCACATTTATACCCTAGATGATAAACCATTGTTCCAAGCACCCTATAGAGTCCTGTATGCACAAAAAGAATTGCTTAATAATGAAATTCAGGAGATGGAAGACAGAGGAGTCATTGAACCCTCTATATCTCCGTGGTCGGCACTAATAGTGATGGTGAAAAAGAAAGATGGAATAACGCAAATATGCCTTGATTATCGGAAACTCAATGAAGTTACGAGGACAGACCCATACCCAATACCAGTGATTAATGAGACTTCAGATAAATTAGGTAAAGCAAAGTGGTTCTGTGTCTATTGTGCAAATAGAAATAGCGCCTGAAGCAAAAGAGAAAACTGCCTTCACGGTGCCCGGTAAAGAAAGATATGAATTCAATCGTATGCCATTTGGGCTAAAGATTGCCCCAGCAACATTTCAAAGAACAATGGAAGTCGTACTACGCGGCTTGGATGGGAAAATATGTTTCGGATATCTAGCTGATATAATTATTTTTGGCAAAGCAAAGGAAAGAGCCTTGGTGAACTCAGGAAGGGTTCTGAAAAGACTGGAAGAGGTTGGACTTAAGATTAAATTAACTAAATGCTAATTTATGAAGCAAGAAGTAAAATATTTGGGACATATCGTATCAAACGATGAAATCAGATCCACTCCAGAAAAGATTGAGGTCATTGAGAAATTTCCAACACCTAACACAGTTTAAGAAATTCGTGGATTTATTGGAATGGTTGGATATTACCGCAGGTTCATACCTGACTCTTCAAAAATTGCAAAGCCCTTAAATATGTTAACCCAAAAAGGAGTTGCCTTTATTTGGGGAGAAAAGCAACAAGAGGCTTATGATAAGTTAAGAACCAGTCTGATCAAGAAACCTCTTTTATTCTATCCTGACTTCACAAAGCCCTTCATTCTAACAACAGATGCATCTGGATATGCTATGGGTGCCATTCTCTCACAGAAAGTGGAGGGACATGTCCTGCCCATCGCATATGCCAGTCAGCAATTGAACAAAGCAGAACAAAATTACTCAAC